>PVKS010010417.1:0-60253 GCA_004027875.1 Aplodontia rufa | reverse complement strand
TAAAGGAAAGCTATTGATTTATGTGTGTTGATCTTGTATCCTGCCACTTTGCTAAATCTACTTATGAGTTCAAGCAGTTTATTGATGGAGTTTTTTGGATCTTCTAGATACAGGATCATGTCATCAGCAAACAGAGAGAGTTTGACTTCCTCTCTTCCTATTTTTATCCCTTTGATTTCTTTCTCTTGCCTAATTGCTCCAGCTAGGGTCTCAAGAACAATATTGAATAAAAGAGGTGAGAGCGGACATCCTTGTCGGAACTCCCAGTTTTTATCCAATCACTGATTAAAAGAGGTGGAAGAAAGATGATCATTTGAAAAACAGTTATTAGAGATGTCTTAAGGAAATAGTGGTTCTTAAAGAGTTTACTAAAAATGTGGCATCATGCTCCCCTCCCAGCTCTAGAGATTCTTACACAGTTTAGTATGGAAACCAGTGTGTGTTTTTCTTCTTGTTATTGGTGGTTTTAACTAGACCAGTTTTGTGTGTGTGTGTGTGTGTGTGTGTGTGTTGGCTCTTTTGTTTTTCCCCCTCCAGTAATAGGAATTAAACCCAGGGCCTCAAACATGCTACTTCTGAGCTACATTCCAAATCCTGTACATATTTTGTTTTGAGGCAGGGTCTTGCTAAATTGCACCAACTGGCCTTAAACTTGCAATCTTCTTGCCTCAGCCTCCTAAGTAACTGGGATTACAGACTGCACCCCACCACCACTCAGTCTCATTTACGTGCTATTTTAAATCAACTTTTATTGAGTAATAATTTGAGATTTGCAAAAGTGTTGCAAAGATAGATTGAGAATCAGGTGTACACTTCACCTTTATCCCGTTTCCCTTGATTTTTAAAAATGGTCATAAACTATGCATAATAAAGTTTACTATTTTAGGTATTTTAAAGTGTACAGTTCATGGGTGTTAAATACATTCATATGGTTATACAAACATCACTATCATGTATATCCAGAACTTTTTCATATTTCTACACTGAAACTTGTCCCATTAAGCACAAACTCCCCATTCTTCCCTCTCTCAGTCCCTGCAACCTCTTTTATTTTCTATGTCTACAGGCTCTAGTAGTCTTGCTACCTCATATGAGTGGCATGCAATATTTGTGTTTTTGTATCTGGCTTATTTCACTTAACATAATTTTAGCATGTATGAGAATTCTATTTCTTCTAAAGGCCTGATAATATTCCTTGAAAGTATATGTCACATTTTATTTATTCATTTCTGTGTTGATGGACATTTGGATTTTTCTACCTTTTGGCTATTGTGAATAATACAGGTGTGAACTTGCGTGTGCAAATATCCAATTTATTCCCTGCTTTCAATTCATTCGGGTATATAGACAGAAGCTTAATGTTAATCTCCTAGTAATACATTACTATTCATAAGCTCCAGATTTATTTAGATTTCACCAATTTTTACACTAAAAGATAATCTTATATAATTAGTACTCTAGGAAATTCCAATTTGTGGATCAATGTTTGAGGAAAAAAATATCTTAAACTGACTTTTAAAAATGGCATATTTGGGGCAGTAAGCCATGTTGAAGGGAAAGCCAGCCTTAACTGAGGATCTGTGTGCTGAATTTGGAGCAGGGTCTGTGGCAGGTCACGGTGATTCACTGCCTTTCACTGGGTTGAAGCTTTTGTTTTGTTTTTTGTTTGTTTGTTTTTAAAGAGAGAGGGACAGAGAGAGAGAAATAATTTTTATTTGTTTTTTCATATGGCTTTAGTTGCTCTGAGGTTTCATTGCGTACGTAGTGCTGGAGTTTTAAACTCACAAACTCATGCATGCCAGGCAAGCGCAGTAACCACTGAGCCACCGCTCCAGCCCCAGTTTTGCCGTCTTTTTGAAGAGGAAAGCTGGATAGCATGGATTGCTCAAGAATTATCTAGAATGTTCTAGAGAGAAGACTTTCTAGAATGTTATTCTCCTGGTAAGAACTTCCCAGACAGCTATTGTAAAAGGAAAACCAGTGTTTCCAAAATCTCAGAAGCAGATTCATCAGCAGAGAAAAGCTTGGAGAAGAACAGACACTGGAGGTTTTCTCTATTTCTTGTTTTTCTGGCACTGGCAGAACACAGGGGCCACTCATGCTGGTGACATCTACCTCCTACTGCCTTTGAGCACAGCCCAGAAGAAATCACTTTGGGTGGTGGATAGTATGCACTGTTTGAGGAAGCACACCTGATATGACAAAGGATGATCCAAATTTTAATGTTCCCACATTAAAAAAACAAACAAACCCTGCTTTATTTCCCAAGTAACTATTGCTAGTTTTATGTCTTCATTTATGCATGCGCATTGATTAAGAATGCAGCATGTTCTTAACAATGCATAGACTCCACTTGGCATCTAGTAGGCAGCTGTAGAGCAACTCACTTCCTCTACGAGGCATCCAAGAGGGAGAAGTTGGTTGATAGACTCTCTGCCTCAAGATGCACACATGGGGCTAGAGCGGTGGCTCGGTGGTTACAGCGCTTGCTCAGCATGCACGAGTACACAGGTTCAAACCCCAGCACCACATACACAACTAAGTGTCAGAGCAACAAAAGTCATGTGAAAAATTCAATGAAAATTGATTCTCTCTCTCTCTCTCTCTCTCTCAATGTCCTCTCTTTAAAAAAAAAAAAAGATGCTCACAGTCTGGTGAAAGAATGGAACAGATGGACATGTAAACAAACCTGGGAGCAACAGTTATTTTAATTTGAAAATAATTTTTGCATGAAATAGACATGGATTTAACTAAATCATAAGCATTCTGGGATTCTTTTACAGCAGCAATGAGTTCTCATGAACAGCATATTGTATAGAAACTAACCCAATGTAGCCCTGCAGAACCAAGCCTCCTGATGATAAGCCCTGGCAGGAAGAGTTAAAGGTCTCTAACATGTCAAACAGACTTGTCATTGCTGCCCCAGGCACATGGTATTTTTGGGCACCCTTTCCTCTCAGTTTTCTTATGAGAAAGATTTGGGAGCAAAAGTAAAACGAACCAATGGGTGCATCTTTATGACAGCATTTTGAATGCACAGAGGGATGTACCTTTTACAGTGGAAGGATGTGAAACCAAAAGCAGAAACCCAAGTTACTCCAAGGAGGTGTTAAAATAAGGAAGCAAGGGGAATTCAGAGGGAGGGGACGACCTGGGCAGAAGCCTGATTTGGATTCTATTCATCTCAATGACTTGGGAAAAGCCCTAGAGGGCCCTTAGCTGAAAGAGAAGCAGTCATGACCTCAGCATTAACATTGTTACATCTTTGCAGAGAGGTGTCAATTCCTGGGGACCTCCTTGTGGCAGCTCTGACTCAGAAGGAAACTCAGCAGCTACTGCAGCATATCATCACAGACCACTTCCTAAAGGGCTTTGGGTTTTCCCTAGAAGGCACTTGCTTGTGTATAGTCCTGTCAGGAACAGATGGGATCAACAGCTGGGCAGGCCAGTTCTTTTTAACAAGCATGTACATGCCATTATTATGGCATCCTTTATGTATTCATAAAGGATAGCTATAGGAATAGGAAAACAGAAATAGAGCAGAATTAGTACCTCTCTCTCTCTCTTTTTGTGTACATACACACACATACCCATAAAATGATCATACACAGTTTATCTGTTATCTGTGCCTTATAATGCGTACATCAAAGATAGAGAAAAAGGGAAATGGCTAGCATGAGCAAGCTGCTGAGTTCCATCTCCAGCACCACCAAAAAAAGAAAAGAAATAGGAAAACCAAGAAAAACCTCAAGAAGGGGGAGCGAAATAAATCAGTCAATGACCTAGGTCAGCCCTTCCTACTTTGCATGCTCTGGGATAGCAGGTATAACTCAAAGGCCAAATTCTGTGGTTATGAAGGTTTAGGGAAAATTGAATAGAACAACTTCAAACATTTACTGTTGGATCTCTTAGAATTATTAATATGGTAATGGAATCATAAATCTCCTTTCTGAAATCAGTGACCATTAAATAAACTTTTTGGTGAAGCATCATGCAGTAGAAATTTGCGGAGCACCCTTTGGGAGACAGACCTAGGTCATTTGAACATAAGCACTGCTTGGGCTTCCTGGCTGGAAAGGTGACAAAAGAAATATGATAAGTTATAGGTTTTTTTTTTTGGTTAGGTAAAAGCTTACCTTTTTTAGATTCTAAGCTATAAATTAGTTTTGGATTGGTTACATAACATGAGGAGCCTGTTGAATCACATGATGAGTAGTCTTCTTAATAATGGTTTAAATGTAAATGCAAAATAAAATTTTGAATCTATTCATTTATTTTTACTATATCAAGTGTTGGGTACAAGCAAGCCAAGGACATAAACTGAAAACTTAAGTAAAAATGTTGTCCAGCGGGGGAAGGGGAGAAAGCGTGTTGCTTCCTCATAATCGTGTTTAATGAAAACCCCTAAGTTTAGAGTAACTTGAGCACATTTTCCTTCAATATTCAATCATTTATTATGATCTGGATGGGAGGTAAAATTCCCTAACCTAAATTTCAAATCTGTAGCAAGATCCAGACCCTGTTTTCTGATTCAAGGAATTTCCACTTGCTTTTAAGAGCAGATATCCTTATGACAGCTTGGTTATTCCGTCACAGAGTTAAGAAGGCTATCCCCTTCTGTCACATAATTAAAAGGCCTTCCTTCCATTCCCTCCAAGATGGGTCCAAAGGCAGTCCCAGAGGCAAGGTCAAACCTTTCTTCATATGCCATGTTGTATTTGCTAGAACAGTCAGAAGCTTGAGCAAGGTCACATGGACTGGCTGGGATGAGCGGCAGAGAAAAACCATGGTGTTAGAGTTAAGGAGGAGGGCTGTCTTCGTGGTCTTCTTTTTTTTTAAATGACAGAGAATTTCTTTGAAAGTAAAGTAATGCAGAAAATCTTCATTACCACTCTCTTATCTCCATGATGTCATTACTCCTTATTAGCACAAGCAGACTGGAGACAGTTATAGTGAAAGTCCTGATAAGGGGGAAGTGATCACTTTCAAACTAATCTAGTATATTTATCATAAGTAGTGACAATCAAGGAAGATCTCACTATTAAGTAATCAATAGAATTGATCCTTAATTAGAGATATAGCATAGTTCCTCCCCGATTATCTCTTCTATCACCCCTCCTGACACATACCCCACCCCACACTAACCAACCGAGTCTAGGCCTGTTCCTTTTTTGATATGTCCATTGCGCCCAGTGTTTCTCTTTATCAGAATTAGAATTTACCACATCATGTTGAAATTAACTGCTTTTGTGTCATCTTCTTTACTGAACTATAAATTCCTCAAAGATAGGTTTAACATATTATCATCTTAAATCCACCTACCAGTTTAAAAAAAATCTGATCAGGTAGGTGGCATGTGTTATCTCTAGACTAATTCTATGAATGCTCATTCATGCTGTGTGTACTGATGAAATTTGGTCAGGTATTTTCATCTGTCATTTAATCCACTTTTAAAAATGAGTGGCCCATCAAGAAATAATGCTTTTCAGTGTAGACCATAAAATGAAGTTAGCGCCCATGAAGAAGCCACATGGGTTATTTCAGGAGGAATGTCACTTTGAAACATAACAAGAGTAATATAAACTTGAAGACGAACAAGGACAGCCACATAAGTGAGTTTAAGTTGAGAAAATCAAAATAGCAATATGTGCCAGATTATAGATATGTAAGTAATTTTTTTACTATCACTTGAGCTTAGGACCGCTAGTCTACTCTTGTTCCATAAAAATTCATTTCATATCTGGAAAAGAGAGAGATTGAAAGCTTTGTTCAAAAGAGCTTTTTTTTCCTTTTTAAAAGTATTTAAGAATGTTTTTATTAGTGCATTATAGTTATGAAATGCTTATAACTGCATATAACATAGTCTGCTCCAATCACTAATATTTTCCCTTTCCCTTCTCTCCTCACTCCCCGTAATATCCTTTCTCTACTTTATTGGTCTTTCTTCTCTTTACTTATTTTTAAAATTGGTGCATTATAGTTACATATGAAATCGAATGCACTGTGATACATTCATACATGAACGTGCAAAATTTGGTCAACTTCTTTCTCCAGTTCTTTCTTTTCCTTTCTCTCCTGCCTCCCCCTTCGTCCTCTGCCTCTGTTATACTGATTTCCCTTCTATTTTTGCAAGATCCCCTAGAATTTATTTTCCAAAATCTTCCTTCCTTATATGTAAGTAATATGAGCTCCTTCAAAGAATATTAAAAGAAAGAAATCTTGTTTTGATTTGTAATCTAACTTTTCCTGAAGAAAGTGTTTTCAAGTATTGGAAAATTCTTTTTTAGAACAAGTACTTTCCAGTGGAAATAAAATGCAGGTCACTCATGCAATTTTAAGTTCTCTAGTAGACTTATAAAAAAGTAAAAAGAGAAAGGTTAAATTTGTTTTAATAAAATATTTTATTTAATGCAACATTTCCATAATATTATCATTTCCATATAGAATTAATATAAAATATTCATATTTTACTTCACAATATTTTTTTCATACTGATTCTATGACATCCTGTGGGTATTTTTTACTTATAGTATCTCCTAGTTTGGATTAGTCACATTTCAGTACTCAAGAGCCACATGTGGGCCAGTGGCTACTGCTGGTCTAGAAAATCCACCATAGCAGGAAAATCTCTTTCTTTTTCTGATAACATACATTATTTTGTTGAGATTATATTGATGGGTCTAATAGTGCCGAATTGAGCAAAGTATTTGGTAACCAGTATTAACTGAGTTCTGCATGTGTTCTAAACTTTGTTCTAGGCTCTGAGGATGTAGTTTTTTGTTTCTTTTCTTTCTTTCTTTTTTTAAACAACAGATAGGGACAGTGAGAGAGAAAGAGAGAATCAGTTTTGTTTAGTTTTTCATCTGTTTTCATTGTTCTGACTCTTAGTTGTATATGTGGTGCTGGGATTTGAACTTGGGTCCTTAAGCATGCCAGGCAAGTGCTGTAATCACAGAGCCACTGCTCCAGCCCCTGAGGATATAGTTTTGAAAGAAAGAGTTAACGCTTTTCTCTTGTGGAGTTAATCTTCTGCTATGGGTGACAGATGATAAATTATGCAAATTTAATAAAAAACTATGTTAAAGAGTGATAAGTACTAAACAAAAATTGGAGAGGCAAAGAGGAATAGAGAATGCTGAGAAAGAAATTCAAGGATTAGAAATCCTGGCCAAAAGCCTTTGGCCTGCAAAGGCAAGACTTGGTTAAGGACCTGTACACAGGCAATATCCCATGAAAGCTGTGATTTTTGATAACCTTGCTTTTTATTTTCAGTAAAATTTCCTTTACTGAATTGATGAAAAATATAAATTAATCTGTTTTTAAAAGATACACAGGGAGAACATGGGCTAAGCATTGTGGATGCAGTGATTAGTAAAATTCCATCTCTGTGCTTTGGGGGTTTGTATTCTAGAGGGTAAGTATTAATCATTTGCAGGGATAAAAGTAGTTGATCACGGGGCATGATGGTGCGTTAACAGTAATCCGGCAGCTCAGGAGGCGGAGGTAGGAGGCTCTCAGGTTCAAAGCCAGCCTCAGCAACTTAGCGAGGCCCTAAACAACTTAGTGAGGTCCCATCTCAAAGTAGAAAAGTACTGCAGATGTGGCTCAGTGGTTAAGCGCCCTGGGTTCAATCCCTAGTACCAAAAAATTGTTGAGTAACATTTTATTTTATATTTATGTAGGTGATGTTCAGTGATATAGTCTAACACATTCTAAAAAACTTGATAGGGGTTAATCTAATACTTCCTTAAAGCCCAATAAATGGGGCAAAGGGAAGCAATTTAAAAGATTTTTACCTTAAGAAATCCCTTGAAAGTTTCCCTTGATTGAAAATAAGCGGAGAATAACACACTCAAGTTCCTACTCACATGATTATAGAATATCTCTTACAGAAGAAATCTTATTGGTAAGATTAACAGTAGTGATGTTCAAGTTGTTTTGAATTGGAACTATGGCTATATTGTTTTCTGAATACGTTGTCATATGTAACCTTTATAAAAACTTATAACAGCACTATTACAAAAAGGAACTCTTTTTTTTTAAAGAAACAAATTAAAATAAAGAAATATCTGCTAACTTGCCTCAATTCATGGGATGAAGAGCTAAAGTGGAGATTTGAACCTTGACAGTGTGAGCTGGAAGTTCATGTGCTTCTAGCCCCCTCACTCCTGGGTTAGTGTTATTCTCCTTTGTCCCAGAAAACACCAGAAAAACTCCTCCCTTGACGGCCACACTGAGTGTGTCTTTTTAACTGAAATGACAACGAGTGGGAACCTTGGAAACTGTGGCCACAGAAAGAGTTGTCAGATACCCTTGAATGTGCAGTTCCCAGGTTGTCCCTAGACTCACTACCCGTGAGACAGTGAGGACAGAGCTCACTGTCTCTTCTTGCTCACTGGCTGTCTTGGGTGACACCCAGTCCCAAACCTTTGCTCAGTGCGGGTGTGCTGAGGACATCTCCTTGAGCTCCCCCGACTTTCTGCAGTATTCAGAGATAAGCACCCCTGGACAGAACATCCCTCATCGAGGCCTACCAAACTCTTTTTCTTTCATCTGCATGTTTTCATAAGCTAACTATATACAACGTGTACTTCCGGGATATCAATCTTTTAATTGAAATGATTTTATTTGAAACCCTAGGCACATAAGATGCTCATTTCAGGATACAAAAGGAAGATTCACTCTGCAGATCCTGAAGCAGTATGTGGTGATGAAAAGGTAAACACTGTGTCTGCCCAATCAGGACAATGATATGAAAAAGAGCCTGAATCAGAAAAGGATCTACTAAAAGCAGTAATCTAAGAGAATGCCAAGGACTATATCCTCCCCTCCTGCTTTCCATGGAAGGGACATCAATTAAGCCATTACAGATAACTGAATTCTGATCAAAAATGCCTTAAAAACTACAGGAAAATCTCCAAAGAGTTGGAAGGTCAAGACAGGCTAAGCTATTGCCCTTTAAACAGCACTGTTTTAGGAGCTGGGGACTGATTAGATAGAAGTAGAGGAGTGTTATTTCCCACCTCCCCAGATGTCCTTGATTGAAATCTGCCTCAGCCTGCCTAAGACATGAAGGTCCTTGAAGATGCCATAAGACCATAGCCAAGTGCTAGCTGTGAGTCTAGCGGGTGGGGGCTGCCATCTCTTTATAATCACCATTTAGAAAAGAGAGCCATTCAGTTAACTCTCCACCGATCACTCTGGACACAGTGAGATTAAGCAAGTGTCTGTCAGAGTATTGGTCTTTTCCACAGGAGGCCCTCTGACGCTCTCTTCTTTCCCCTTACACCAGCTCTCCTAGTCTCACTTTCCCTAATGGATTGTCCTGATGGGTTCCTCATATTTGCTTCTCTGCCACTGACCATATGGGTAGACCTCCTCAGTAAACATTCCTTACAGACAAGGGCCCTGCAGCCTAAGACTATGCCTAGTAGCTCATAAGAGTTGCATCCCATCAGGGTTTACCCTCAGCGCTTCATCTCTCCTGCAGGATGAGGAAGGGGAGGAGGCCACCCATATAAAGTGAGCAAGAGGACACAGCTGTATTCATGTCCAGACCATTACTATTTCGTTGCTGAGCTGTAAACTCTCTGTCTCACTCCTATTTTATTTGCATTTTTTCTTTGTCCCTTGCTGGGGAATTGCTGTGGTGGTAGAAGACCATGTTGGTTCTTCCAACATGGAGTGTGGAGTTGGATAAGAGGGGGAGATGCTCAGGAGCCAGCTCCCAGAGGACAGCAGAGGCAAGGGAAGAAGCCTTTCCTAGGCCCTTCGTGGCCACCTTCCCCTACCTCATGCTCACACTCTTATCGATGGAAGTTGCTTCTTTGGAAGCATGGCATCACATAATTCACTTTATTCACAGAAATCCATCTGAAGCCTGTGATGGTGGCTAAGAGAAAGTCCAAATTCTAAGGGAGCAAACTGAGAGGAGCTGAAGGCAGTTTTCCCAGGGACTCTGGACAGCATAATATACTAAAACATCTGTGGAGGCAAGTGAAGGAAAGAGATAACTGCTTCCATCAAGAGTGTGACAATTAATTGCCTTGGGACTTTATTTGAAATCAGTATTTAGTCTAAAGACACTTCACAGACCCATCTCCCCTATCTGCTGGCTTTTCTGTTAAAACCTAAGGGCTTGGTCTAGCCATTGGGTCTCAGTGCTGGGGTAGGGGGCAAGATCACTTGAAAACAATAAAGATGGGTGTTGGAAACACAAAGAGTTCCTAGTTTATATTTATAGGATTCACAAACAAAGTCCATAGAAATCTTGTTGTAGGAAGTATGCAATAGAAAGAGCCCTGGTTTCTATTCCTGCTCAGGTAGCAGACACAAACTGTGTCTTTGGCTTAAGATCCTACCCCTTTCCCTGGTTTCTTTGGATGACAAGCAAAGCCAAGTAGTAGCAGTCTAGGATTGCATTCCAGAGAAGGGGGGGGGCAGGTACTGATTTGAGGATGCTGCAGGCAGCTTTAAACCTGGGAGGGGAAGGGAAAGGGACTGTCTCCTAGAACCTCAGTGAGAGTGAAGCCATCCTACTGATTTTAGGACCCCCTGACTTCCAGGATTATAAGGTATAAAATTTATTTTAATAACTAACTTTTGGTCATTTGTTACAGCAGCAATAGGAGACTAAGATAAGGTACCAGTGCCCAGTGGGGCTACAGGATCTGGCAATCTAGTATCTACCATTTGAAATATAAACAGTGATAATTCTGAAATACTAAGGGAGGAGGCATGATTACGTAGGAAGAGGAGAGAGCTCTGCTGTGTGAGGCCCAAAAGGAATTACTGATTATTCGAAATATCTGCAGAAAACAAAATCCCATTGAGGCAGAAGATTGGACTTAAGAGCTTGAAATCCATGCTGATTTTGACCATAGAAACCTGGTCTCAGAACGCTAAAAGGGAGTTGCCTTACATTTTCTGGATATGGCTGAGAAGATAGCCCATAACTTACATCCAACATGAAAGCGAAGACAAGTACACAGAGGGAACTTTGAGCAGCCTCCTATGGGATGTGACGTGATGTCAAATTAAAGTCCCATTTGCTCTTAAAATCTTCCTTTCCAGGGACTACAGTGTTTGGTTAAAGCAGTGGCTCCATTAGTTTTGGTATCTTTACAGAAAATATCCCAGCTAAAAGACCATCAACTCTGGGACTGGAGTGGTCACTTGGCGGTTACAGTGCTTGCTCGGCATGTGTGAGTACACGGGTTCAAACTCCAGCACCCATGTACACAACCAAGTATCAGAGCAATGAAAGCCATGTGAAAAACTCAATAAAATTGATTCTTTCTCTCTCTCTCTCTCTCTCTCCCACTGTTTTACTCTCTTTAAAAAAAAAAGACTTAATTCTGTCTAAACAAACACAAAGTATAGAGACATCCATTAAATAATGGAGAATGATCTTTTAAAAATTTAAGATATCAAGCAATTCTTGTCAATAGATCTTTGAAATATTTAATTTATACAATATTTAGTACACACGTGATCCAGCAGGAGTAGTTTCAACCCAAACACAGTGAGAAGCCCCCTCACTTCCAAGAGATGCAGTAGTCAGAGTCAATAGGATCTGTTTAATTGGCCCTGTTTCTGTGTAGTTCACATTCACCTGTCTTGTAGCTTAGTCTTCTTTCCATCCTCCCACTTCCCTTCAGGCAGTCCTGAGAATGACTGGCTAACTTAACTGACCCAGTTTCTATCTTCATCTTTAGTGGGTTGGGGACTCCTATGCCTCCATATCCTGCATTCACAACATGCCTTAAGTCTTCTTCCCTGTTTTCTTATATGTTTTTGCTTTTATGTTGCTTATATGTTGACGGCATGAACTGCATGTTGTCTCTGTTGTTTTCTAAATCAGAGAAATAAGACAAAATAAATCTCAAAGCCCCAAACACCTGGTAATACCACTCTCTACTATGTCATAGTCTATTTTATCTCTAATTATTTCCAGATTATTTTATCTAGTTATTAATGGGTCATTCACATAATCATTAAAACCTGTAAATGCCTTGAGGGCAGAAACTATCAAATTATCTTTCCACCATGAAGGTCAAAGAACATCACAGACTGCTTAGACTTGAGGGAGAGTGCTTTCTCAAGCACTGGGTTCCTTCTCATGGGAGATAATTGCTTCTCACTGAAGAGATTGCTGGGTTGTCCGTGTAGGTGTTATGCAGAGTATTTAGGTGTGAATGGTGAGTATAATTCCTTCCAAATTTATAATTCTGCGACCATAGTTCTTCAAGTGGTACCCTTAAAGAAGACCCATTTAGCCAGGACTTTGGCTTAAGCAACTCCCAAAGCACGAAAGATTCAATATGATTTTACCCAGGATTTTCCCTCCAAATTCATCTCTTTTGATTCTTCCTCTCTTATCCTTGGTCTGATCATACAGAACACACACACTTCCCATCATATACTTTGACATCTCTTGATAAGAGTGCAAACCCTTGGGCTGTCCTCCTAGGATACCCCTTGCTTCTTTCAGAATTCAGCCTCTACACCATGGCCCTCATGAATTTTCCTGATCCTGGGAGACTGTACTGGGTGCTCCTTGTAGTTCTCCTCATGGCCTGAGCATATCACAAATGCATTTTAATTTGCTGTCCACTTATGTCTGTCCAATACATTGTAAGAAAGCTCCTTGGTGCAAGGACGACCAGGTCTCATTTTCTCCCTATCCCCAGCAACCAGCCTACTGCCTCAATATAGTAGACATTCAAAAAGTGTTTATTGAATTCATGCCTAAGTAACTAAAATTTAATTAACAAATGCCAAAATACATTAATTTAGGACTCAATTTTTATCCAGACAGTTGCTACGGTTGTTCTCCAGTAGCATTGGTACTATTTAGTAGATATGGGTGGGTACCAACTATCTGTGTGCCAAGAGACTATTTTCAGTTTTTCTTCTTAATGGTCCGATTGCCCAGCTTTTGGTTTACACTCCACAGGCTGGAGAATTGGGGGAAAGTGTCAGTACAGAAAGCACTTCCGCTTTTCCTACGAGTGAACCTGCTGATCAGGAAGTTGTAAAAGTGCACAGAGTATCTCTTTCCCATAGTACTGATGCATGCACAGCCAACGTGGCCATCCTGGTAGGAGTTTTGTCTGTGACTGTTGATATTTTGTTCCAGCCAGCCACTATGTATGAAATCATTCCTTTCCACATAAGGCTTATCCCTAATTCCCTTTTTACATGTACAGCAGATCCCTGAAATGGGTGTCATAATGCACATTAATGAGCACAGATAATTTGAGAGGATTAGCCCCCATCACTAGAAAAATTTTGTCCTAAGACAATGGACCACAGAAAAATTCTTGATGAAGAATTTGATGTCCAGAAATATTTGATGATACAGTGCTGAAAGCAGAAGGAGGTGTAGCTCTGCTGAACTAGCTCAACATCTCAGGTGTCCATTTGGTGGGGGGAAGGTGGTGGGGATAAATAGAAAACTGACCCAGCTTCTCAGCTTTGTAATGGCACAGTCTTGTTCACCCCCCAAAATGGGCCTTTAAGGTTAGAGCACGTTTTTCTTGATGTGCACAAGATATCACAGGTATCTTGGTTTCTCTGTTTTCTCGTGAAGGTGTAAAGCTCTCTTTCTTCAGGGTGTGTCTCGTTGCCACAATTTAGAAGTGTAATATTTTGATGGCACCTTTGAAAATAGAGTGAAGCTCCGTGGCTATATGTCTTCTTCGATTCTGCTCAAAGAAAACAAAACAGACTCAATGTTATGCAGTAAAGGCTTAAATCAAGTGACAAAATATTTGTTGGCAGAGATGATACAGTGTGGTCACACATTTATTTTCCACAAGCATGTGAGAAGTTCTGCTAACCCTCATTCTGTGAAGTATTTTATTTCTGCTGGGGGAGGTTCTTTTTGCTGCTAGTAGTGGAGGAACTCTATGAACATTTTCCCCTCAGAGCAAAAGTAGTGATGGAATATCAAGTCCTCAAAATTAATAAATACAAATGGTTGAAGCATGGCACTTGAAAGAACGGTCCTTCTCAGTGAATTTCCACCTTTTTCACCTTACTCCTTAGCTTTGCTTTTAAACAACCACAATAACAAAAAGAAAAAAAAAACAAACAAAACAAAACAAAAAAAAACCACCAAAATTTCCGGCTACTTGTCTGTTTGGTTCTATTTTGCCAATCTAAAGTTGAAATTTTGAGAAAAACATAAATCCCCCACTTCTCATTTCAAGATGTGTTTCACTTACAAGTACAGATGCAAAGCAGTGGGTCTATGGAAGATCAAGAAGTATTGCTTGTGAGGAAAAAATGTCTAATGAGAGGAGTGAAGAATGGACTTTTTTCTATTTTACACTGACCACAGCGTACAGATGATAAAAGTTCAATAACGCTAGCAAAAATTTGAAAAAGTGCTTCAAAGCATAAAAAGCACTCTCACCTGTGTCTTCGCCTTGGATGCCTCTTGACTTGCCAAATAGTGGTTTATTCCATTTCTGTAAGCGTGAAGCTGCATGACTGGGGCCACACAGTGTAAATGGGGCTGAGCTGACACCGAAACTGGTCTGTGGATTGTGTATAGTTTATCATTTATTTTGTTCTCTGTGGTACTGGGGATCAAATCCAGGGCCTCTTGCTTGCTAGGGGAATGCTTGACCACTTGAGTACACCCCCCGACTCTAGACTGTCACCAACAAGAGAGACAAAGGTGGGTTGACCTCCATGTGCTTATTATGATTCATTTTGAAACTTCAGGCCAAATAACAAACCAAAACAAACAAAAAAAGAAAAACAAAAGCACATAAGATCAAGCCGTTCTCAAACCTAAACACCCAAAGGCGGCGCTGGGGGGAGAAAGGAAATTATGTTTTCTTTTGAGGAAGCAATACAAATGGGTATGTGGTTGATTTCATTGGTATTAACTCACATTTAACTCTGATGGGCATCATGGTCTTCTCAGTCTTCCTAAATCAAGGCTCTGGGCTGCTAATGAATCAGATTAAAAGTCCAGGAATTTTTATCTCTCCTCCATCACTTCTTCTGCTGACTGCTGATTTAGAGATGTGAATGCACTCGATTATATACCAGTTAGGCAGCAGGGAATCCAAGCTTCAATGACACAGAGATGCGAGCCAAGACAATACCCAAGAGTCTGACTGGCAATTAATTAGACAGATAGCATCTTACATTCGGGAAGGACCTAGAGGTCCTATCCAATCTCCCTCCAGGAGTTCTTCCTCAGCAGGCTTGATAGTACCCATGAGCTGGGCATGCTCATTAAAGCAGGCTTGCTCTGTTGGTAGTGGGCCTCTTATTGTTACAATGTTTTGCTTCCACAGAATCAGGAATCGTCTCTTTTAAGCAGGAAGTCCACTTTTCTGACCTAGTTCTGCCCTCTGCAGCCTTGATCTGGTTAATTGTACATTCACTTACAATTTTCTTGGTATCTGAAGTCAGATCTCTTAACTTTCTTAAAATATCTCTTCTCTAGCAAAATATCCAGCTTCTCCAACTCTTCCCATTTTTGCTGATTTTCAGAATTCAGTTGTTTGAACTCCGTTATCTTTTTCTTATTTTTGGTGAAATATCCATAGCCTAAGAGGATCTATTTATTTTTCCTCTTTATTTGACCCAATGTTAATATCTTTATGGGACATGAGTTCTATGCCAGTAAGGTCCTATCTATGGTGGTTGGTGACAGTGTCAAGTTCCCTCAGTTCTTATAACTCACTGGAATTTACCAAATGAGAACTAGTTTTCTTCATGTATTTGACCTCAGAAGCCACACCACCAGCATGGGACCAGAACTCTTTGTCAACGTACAAGCCACAACTCACATGATTGCCACACAGAACTAGTTTTTGCCTCAGTAAGCTTTTTGTCTATCTAGTATTTCATCTCTTAAAGTATAGAGAAAAAAACAGGTAAGCGACTAGTTTACCACCGATTTTTGACAAACAGCCCAGGAGGGATAGTCTGAGCGACATTTGGAAAGTTACTAAAAGCCGCCAGAGTCTAAGCAACTTCTTAAAAAAGTTGTGGCTTCGCTATGCTCAACCAGGCCACACCTGTTTTCAAAACCACCGAGTGTTCTGCAGATAAACAGAGATGCCAGGTCTGACAGTCTCTATGGCAACAAGATACTGATCATCATCACACATGCAAGACACAGAAAGAGGCATTGGTGACAAACATAAGTCTGGTTTTCTCATGTACTCAACTGTGTTGCAGCAGGTGGAGACAGCTCTGCTTCAACAATTCAGCCCACGTTCAGCCTGAAATTTTGGCCTCCATCATGGAGGAATCCTGCAGTTGTAACAATGCCGAAAGATTGGAGCCCACCACTGAAGCAGTAATTCTGTGATCTAATGTGGATTTCAGATGGGCTTCAGGCTTTAGGGGACAGAAAGCCTCTCTCTCTGTCCCAGTTTCCTTACCTGAAAAATAAAACAAAGTGTTTACATGGAGACAGTACAATAGCCATAGTGATAAGCCAGTGAACTTGGATGACACATGAGATAACTTATCTAATTTGGCTCCCCAGTGGGTGGGTTGGGGTTTAGTTAAAAAAAAAAAAACAACAAGCAAACATACCATGACAGGAAAATACAACCACTCCTCATTTTCTGACTATGTGTCTATTAAAGATGTTCAATATTATGTGTTGGGGTTACTGATTTTTTTCCCTCACTTGACATTTTTTGAGCTCCTTGACATCAGGGGTTCAGTTATTTTGTTTAATGGCATCTTTCCATGCTCCCTAATGTCATGGTCTGAACCTATTAATAGCCAAGGAATGTTGTTGAATTGATTTACTCTGTTGCTTTGAGGAGGTGTGATTCTGAGACACTGTAGCTAAACTGAAGCCACATGGTTCAGGACATGGGAACACACATTATAAAGATGGGTTAATTAATGATATAAAGTTCCTTGAGAAAAAAAATCATAAAGTCCAATGATAAATATTGGTTTGTGAAGCTTAATTATGCACACCAATAGGAAAGGATCCAAGTTGAAGGATCCAGATGGCCAGACAACAGTCATCTTATTCAAAGTCGTGGTCAGAATGAAAACTGTTAAATGGAGATGAGTGGGGGACAGAATATTCAGACTAATTATGGTGGTAAAATTGAAGCAGCTTTCTATCAGGTAGGGATATCCAACTAAATTTCTACATATCAATTTGAGGATTTCTTTCATATTTTATTGTCAAAAACTTAACACAACACATGCAAGGGAAGAGACAAAATAAAGGAAATCACAATCACAGGGTCAAGCAATGCTTCAGTATTCTGTGCTATATTTGTGTTCTTTGAGTTTGTTCTTCTTGTCCTACATTGCATAACACACCACTCATACACACACATGCATCCTTGTTTTTAAAAATAGGCTCCCGTGTATGTATTGGTTTTGTGCTGCCTGTTTCCCTGGCCAGTGTAGCGGGCATGTGTCAATGGTTAGATATTATTTTATCATGTTGTGCATCATACCTGTCATGGATTAACAGACACTTGGGCCTACTCCAAGCTTTTGCTGAGTATTTTTTTTTCTCAGGTATGCTTGTCCTTAGGGCTTCTCTTAACAGCGCCCTCAGGGAAGTTCATGGCAGTTTAGTTTCCTGTCAATAGGAGATAGATGGAGCTTTTCTCTTCTTTCAAATCAAGAGGAAGTGTGAAAATGATCAGTCTTCATGAAGTTTTTCTTTTTTAAGAAAAGGAAATATGGCTGGAGCTGAAACATGACAGGACATATACCTTCTCAATAATTTAAAAGTCTTTACTATAGAAAATAAAAAGGATTTCAAGGAAATGACTTATTCTTTGGAATGATCTCCATTGAATTAGATCCACAAAATTGATTGTTTAATGCTGAAAAAAATATTCATTACCTTACACAATATTTGGAATCAGGTAAGAATAATTATCCTGGAGATAATTAAGTAAATGTTATCACCTGTGCAGTGAAAAAAAATCCCTTATGTATTCTTTTTTTTTTTTTTTTAATAAAGGAGACCACAGAGGACCTGGTTAAAAACATCAATGTAAGATTGTTTCCACATAGTGACTTTCTTCTTCTTCTTCTCCTTCTTCTTTTTCTTCTTCAAGAAAGACAGATGGAGTGAGAATCAATTTTAATTATTTTTCATCAGGTTTTTGTTTCTTGGAAACTGAGTTGTATATGCGGTGCTGGGGTTCGAACTTGGGTCCTTGTGCATGCCAGGCAAGTTCCCTAACTGCTGAACAATCACTCCAGCCCCCACGTAGTCACTTCTGTCTTACAGTTGGTGACTGCCTTCCCCTTTGCTGTTGTCTGTCTCTAAAAGCCCCCATATTATGCCCCTCCATAAGTGTTTTGCTCATGGTGTATACCTAGGAGATTCTCCTGGTTACCCTCTCAAAATTACTCTTCTTTTCTCCTGTGAAAGCCAAGATGATGTTCAGCTGACCAGATACAGAGACAGTGAGGACAAAGCTGTCTCATTTGGGTTATTTAGTTTTGAATAGATAAAAACAAAGTACTATGTAGACCTGGATCGTTGTTCTCTTACTCTCAGTCAGACAATGGAAAAAGAAAAAAAAAAAAAAAGATGGGGATTGAATGACTCCAGACAGCTTGATGGGTAGGAAGCCTAACTTACGCTGGTCAGTAGCTTCATCACGACAGGCAAGGCATGGGTGATTTCCTCCTGGGCTCTCCCATTGGCCTCTCCACTCAAACCCTCTGAAATACCATCAACATGCTGTACGCTTATGACTGGCAACTGCATTGGAACCAAAACCAACAGAATTCTTACTTTACAATGTCCCCACTGGTAAAAATAGGGATACCCACTCTTAATGTCTCATTTCTTTTTGAGGCTGAGTGAAATAATAACTCCCAGCTCTGTCTTTTTTAAAATTTAGTTTAATTTTTTATTCATGGAACATGGAAAATAGGTAGCACTTAGCGATGCTGAGACCTGACTGTGCAGACGTGAGACCCAGTTCCTCTGCTTACCAGCTGTGTGATCTTGGTAAGTCACTTAAACTGCTCCAAGCCTCAGCTTCCTCATTTGTCAAAAGTACATAATAATAGTACTTATTTCCTAGTGGATTGTTGTGAGGATTAAATTGGTGGATGCTTGCAAGGGACTAGCATGGTGTCTGCCATGGGCTACTTGCTCAATAGATGCTAACTGCTACTGTTATGCTTCTGCTCAGACCAATGTTTGGACACACAGCCTGGTTCTGGCTTTGTGAAGGATTGTCATGACAGACTTGGTCCTGTTTTGCTATGTGAGTGCAAGTCTAAGAATATTTACTGAAAGCTGTAATTCTAAACCCTGCAGGGCCCAGAGGCATTAGAAAAGAGTGTGGGAAATTGGTAGAGGACACCAGAGAGTCATTGCTTTCACTTATATGATTATTGCTTCACCAGCCTTTTCCCACCCGTCAGTGCAAAACAAATCCACAGAATAATAAGAAACATGCATGGCAGTAGGGTCACGAAAGCAGAGCAGAGCCGAGCCGAGCAGAAATCAGCAACAGATCGCTTCGCGCTGTTCAGCCTGTACTGTTAGTACCCTGGGTTGCCAGCACCCTCCCCTTCCTTCTGTGACCAAATGAGCTGGCCACAGGCATGTGAACACATGTGAACACACAATTCCCACAGCCACTTAAAGGGTCCCCCACTCCTGACCAGGGCGTGCTGTTTCCTCATGTCAGATGTGGTGCTTTTCTTAATCCCAGGCTCTGGATGAGGCACGAGAGGCCTTTAAGGCAGGGATTGGACCATGGTGTTGCCCTGAGCTTGGAAACCTACCTATCAGAGCCACAGCATGAGACAGAACAATGGATCAACTCAGTCACCTACCCACCTCCATGCACCTAATTCCCAGCCCACCTGCTACACGCTGCACTAACCAATCATTCCCTAGAGGCCGTTCCAAGTGTGTTTAACAGCATAGTGTTCCTAGATTTATGATGGCCTTAGTAAATCAATTGGAAAGATTCCCTTACATTAGAAAACACAGCTGGGAATTAAAAATTTCTTTTCTTCAGTGCTCGTCAGGGGTTGCCTCTTGCCTATGTCCAACTTCCTCCCTGAGAGTAAATGAGACAGCTATACGCTCCATTTTCAGCCGGAATGATTGTGAGAGTAGTCGGGGAGATGGAAGAGAGCTTGTGAAAGGCCAGCATTTCCAGGAGGAAGAGAAAGAACAGCCTAACCCCTCAGCCCTAACTCAGAGTTCATCAGAACAAGCCTGGCCACCTTGCAGAGTTCCTTGTCCCTGGACCAAACGACCATTTCTTATTCAGAAATGGAAAGCGTCTCTGTAAGCATTGGCTTAGAGAGCATGGGTCTTGGGTTTGAGTCCTAGCTCTGTACTTACTCCTCTGTGCACTTTGGCAAAGAAAGTCTTTGAGATTTGTCTGCTTATCTTTAAATTGAGGATGCTAATAGCACCCTATCTATGATTTTTTTTTAAAGAGAGAGGGACAGTGAGAGAGACAGAGAATGAGAGAAAACTTTATTTAGTTTTTCATATGGCCTTAGTTGCTCCAACACTCAGTTGTGTACGTGGTGCTGGAGTTTGAACCTGGGTCCTCGTGCTTGCTAGGCAATCTGCGAAACCGCTGAGCTACCGCTCCAGCCCCCTATCTATGATGTTTGTGAGGACAGGAGACATCATGAGTGTTAACAATATAAAAAGTGTCAGACAAATATCAAGGGTTCTTATCATTGATATTTTCTACTAGGATACGTACAAGTAAAAGTCTAGAATAGGCCATTCTTTTCTAGTTATGGAAAGTTTCAAAGATGATGCCAGATAATGTATAAAGAGATACTGATATTTCACTAAATGTAGTAGTATTCTTAGGTTAAAACACAAAAGACAAATTAGAATATCAATGCTTTTGTGAAAATATAAAATGTCCTTTTCTGTGACACAAAACACTACCATTCTCATCTGCCCTTTGTCAGGAGAAAATAATTCCAGTTTTATGCCCTTTTCAGTCATAATTGTCCCTCCTGAGTGAACACCGGGGCTGGCAATATTTGCAGCCTAGTATATTTCCTTTGTTCTTTACAAGGCTGCTTTACTGATTTCAGGAAACTTCAAATTTTCTCAAATTTCCAGTTGCGAATGAAAAATGTACTAGATTGTCTCCCTTTCATACATTGGAGCGCTTAAAATAATGAGGCATTATTTCAGCACCACCCTTCCTTGTTTCTTTGTTCTAATTATAGAAGGCAGGGATTCTGCCAGGTGCTAATTAATCTTCATTACTCTCCTGAGAGGCAAGCAAAGCCCAAGAATAGGGAAAGTGAGGCATGGATGTTTATACAATTAGTATAGAGACTTATCCAAGGTCACCAAGTGAATAAAAGGAAAAATGGAACTTGTGGCCACCTGATCTGGTCCCAGTGATGCCCCAGGAGACCCATGGCCGCATAAATACTTGCAAGGCCAACATGTGCAAGAGCAGATGTCTTATCAAGCCGACTGCATAACAAGGCCCACCCTTGCCTATCTATTCCTATCTGCTTTTATTATACTGTGAGGCTTTAGCATGATAAGACCTCCCATATGGTACTTGTATTAACATTAAATAATGGCCATTGTGTTGTGTATACTATCACCATAGAAATATTTACTTAGTTGAACACAGACACCGGTCAAGCATGGTGATTGAAAACAAGCTAATCATAAAAACCATTCATGCTCACATCTATTTATAAAATCTGTTTCACTTGTACCAGTTAAGTATAGGCTTTGTTCTAAACAAACACACGCAAACCTTCTGCACACCCAGAGACATGAAAGGCGCCCCTCCTCCCTCTCTGCAGAAAGCCAGGCCTTGGGGTGTGGCTGTGTATGAAGCGTCAGGTCTGTATCTGAGGCTCAGCTCGGCTCCTCAGAGACTGGAGCTGGGGTTGCTGCTGAACCCTGCTTCCTGGGCTCCTTTGTTTTCTCGCTGCTCTGACATTGCCTGGGTTCTCGCAGGGCTATGGTGCTCCAACTTGGGTATTGCTCAAAGCAGCCAGGGTGACTGGAGTAACTTCAGGCTCCTCAGTTTCACACCTGAGAGCCTCTCTGAGTTGCTGTGGAGATGGGCCCAGGAAAGGACATCCATAGGAAGCACTCAGGTGCTTCCTCTTAGGGGGCCTACTCTCTCCATCTGAAGGATGGCTCTCTGTGGTCTACCCCAAGACTCCATGCTTCCTTCCACTCCTCGCCCACAGCAACAGTGAGGTCATAGCTGGCACTAACGAGGGCTGCCACCTGATGTCTTTAAATTGTATTTCAACAGATATTAATGATTTTCATAAACATATACTCTTTAGTTATATACAGTGAAGTGCATGAAGATTTGGGCTTTAGAGCCATAGAGTTGAACTCTTTTCCTACAATTTACTAATCCCGCAGCCTTCTGAAAATTATGTAAATCTTCCAAGCTCCACTTTTTTAACCTGTAAGATGGAGATAATAACACTTGCCTCGCTGCGTTGATGTGAGGAAGATGGTGATAATGCATGTAAGGGTACAGGCCTCACATCTGGTGCGTCTTATTAGTTTTATTTCAGAAAAAAAAAACAATTGAGTTGAGTTAGGGGATCCTTGCTGATCAAGGTATTAGGAAATGTAATGTGAGAGCATATTGTGTAGGAAAAGGACGGAAGTGAGCCGAATTTGATACTCAGCTCTGCTACCAAAAAGGCTGAGTGAGTTTGGTCAAGTCCTTCTTCTTCTCTAGAAGTCTATATAAAATGTCATCTCTGGAATGGGAAACAGGTCCAGACCCACGATTTCCAAACTTCATGAGCTGGGAGGCTCTTTTTGAATATCAATACAAATATATAGTATATGTATATATTGTATTTTATACTCTTGGTCATTCACCAATACTCAATGACAAAAGCATTTATATACTCTGTAATTTAAAGAACACGCCTATCTTAATTAATCCCAGCCCCATATCCAATTATCTGAGAAACAGTCATGCTGGTTTTGTGTGAGAGATACTATTTCTGAGACCACAGACAAAATTAGGTGATTTGTGTAGTAACTGTGCAGGCCCCAGTAGTTATAGACCTTAGTGTAGGTGTCACTGGCTTAGGCTATTTTTTTTTAAATAGACCTCTCTTGATAATGAATGTGAACGTTAAGGCCCAAACTGTGAAGCAGACACCTTCAAGGATGTTCTGATGAATAGGGACTCTGGTTCCTTTTTTATCTTCCCCTATTTCTGATCTTCAGCTATGAAAGACCTGCAAAACCACTCTTCTTATTCAATAAATAGTTATTGAACATTTACTATAGACAAAGCATTGCCCTAAGTGCTGGGGATATGTCAGAAAATAAAACTGCATTCCTCCAGGGGCTTCTTTCTAGTGACCACACGCCTCTAAGTGTTCATGTTAGAGGTTGCTGGTCCAAAGCCTTCTGGTGCTAGGATCCTGGGCAGTCTCAGGATGAAGAAGAAAAACTGCCTTTGGGCACCTGCACCTCTCCTTTGACTCCATTCTGCCCTCTTTTGTTGTCTCTTTCTCTACCCTGTGCCACATTTTTACAGATGCAGGAGTGGGATTTGTGACTGTGGGAAGATGCCTTCTCTTCCAGGCTTTGGATTCCGCATTTAAAAAGGAGGGATTGGACACTCCATCTGCAAGTCCCCTTCTAGATCTGTAGTGGAGTCTAATTAACTCAGCAAAAATAATACCACCCATTTAGCTCAACTATCTCGTCCTCCTCCCCTCCACATTCTCAAATAAATACTTTGTGGTGTCCTAGAAATAGTCCAAGTTAATGGTAGTTAAGTTTGAAGCTGTGTTTGTTGGCAGAGTCTAGAACTACTTTTTTCTGTGTCTAAATGTCAGTCCTCCAGTCCAGTGACAGATACTCAAGAATAGTTTTTGTCAGGGCTGGAGCAGTGGCTCAGCAGTTATGGTGCTTGCCTGGCATGCATGAGTATGCGAGTTCAAACCCCAGCACCACATGTCCACAACCAAGTGTCCAAGCAATGAAAGCCGCATGAAAAACTAAATAAAATTGATTCTCTCTCTCCCTCTCTCTCTCTCTCACTGTCCCTCTCTCTTCAGAAAAAAGAAAATAATTGTCTTTGTCTTTAGACTTAGTCAAGGGAATTAATGAAGAATGACAGCTATGGAGGCCCAGGGATTAGTATCAAGTGTCTAAGATACACGGATATTAGATCCAGGACTGAGGAAAGAAATTGCCCCCTATCCATAGTCCCAGTCAGATTGTCCTGAATTTATTTTACTTGCCTGACATTTGAGTGCAGGTATGACCTGTGTTCCTGGCATAGGGTAGATACTGAAAAAATATTTGTTGAATGAATGAACAGATTATCCTCCCTTCCCTTCTCTTTTTCTCTCCTCTCCTTTCCTTCCTCCCTTCCTTCCTTCATACTTGGGATTGAACCCAGGGGTACTCTACCACTGAGCTGCATCTCCAGTACTTTTTATTTTTTATTTTGAGACACAGTACTGCAAAGTTGCTGAGAGTCTCTCTAAATTTCTGCTACTTGCCTTGAACTTAAGGATCCTCCTGCCTCTAGTTTCTGAGCTGCTGGGAATTTGCACTTGACTCGCTCATTCTCTGGCTTTCTCCCTCCCTTCTTTCCTCACTCTCTCCTTCTTTCTGTTGGATCTACCCACCATTCATCAGCTGGCTCTGCTTTGGGAAGAAAAACACAATTATTTTGGGTAAACTAATCTGCAAAACTGATTGTGAGTGGGCTGAAGTCAACCACGTCTCCCAGCGGAGTGCTTGGTCCCAGGGTAGTTCATGTTCTGCTTTCTTGTCACTCAGTCTTCTTACACTCACACTTGCCCAACATCTGACACATCCACTCCGGGCTTCTCTATTGTAGGGGATCTTTGAAAGGAAACAGAAATCAACAAGGAGGTAGTCCAAGAAACCTCAGATGGGTGCTAATAGACCCAAGACACCGTGGATTGGCAAATGGGGGTCTTTGGGAAGCACCATGCCTACACTTGACTCCCACCTGCTACCAGGATCAGCATCTGATCTGCTTCCATGTGCCCCATACCTTGCCCTTCCAAGGGTACCTCTCTGAAATGATTCTGCTTAGGACAGCAATCTGATACACAAACCCATGGAGCAGGCCCAGTGGATGCAAACTGGTTACATTAAGGATTGGGGTTCTGTTTATTGACAGGGTCATGACCTCTCCTGGTTATGACCCCCGAGGGACCCTGGCATGGAAACGGGATTTGTAATGTAACACTAACAATAACACACCAGAGACAGCCGTGACAGGGCCCGTTTCTCCTACATGCTGCAGCTGGCTACCCGGGATAAGGACAGAGCTGGAAGCAGGCGGGGTGGACACAGGAGCAGGAGACAAAGAGGCAAGGACAGAGTTGATGTGACCGGCGCTCTCTGGGGACAGGAGTCCAGCTCTGGCATCTGAGGTTCCCGCAGTTGGAGGAGCTGTCCCCTGTCCTCATAGGCCTTCCTGGTCTCCTTGTCATTCTCACCTCTGTGGATGGAGCTGTGAACTCTGCAGGAACCTCCCAACCGTGGCAAGGGGAGATCTCTACAGGTTGCAAACCTGCTCTCCATTCGTCTCATCCTCATCCTGTGCTTGTGAATTATATTCATATTATTTCTTCCTGGGGATGGGGAGGTAATGAAGCAGAATAAGGAGAGGAATAGAAAACTGAAGTTCCAAGACTTTTCTCATGGATTTTTTTTTAATCCCTATGTAGCCAGGACAAAACTGGAGCAGGGCGTTTCTTTAAGTTCTGCCCTTGCTTTTTGAGAGAGAATTTGAGAGACTGTGAAATACTTTAAAAGGGTTCAGGGGTTCCCAAAAGTCCTACTTCATTGGAGGCCCCCTCTTTCAGCATTTCATCAGGGATCTTTCCTTTCCTACCTGGAACGAGAAATTCTTGTGAACTTACAGGATCTGACACGGTACCATCACTCATTGGTGATGAAAGCAATGTTTAGAAGAATAGCTATAGTCCCTGCCATTTTTTCCCATCAGGCCTGCACTTCACTTCTCATCTATGCAACAGGCAAGTGCCAGAGAGAGGAGATTCTAGAACAGCCTGGCATTCATTCAGTGGTGATTTCCAGGGGAAATGATTAAGAATTTTTTTTTCCATCATGCAGTCTGGGAAGGTCAGAACACTTGAACTGAGGTGTCCTGAACCAGAACAGTTACCATGTCCTTGTTAGTCTCAAATGAGGCCCTCCCTGTTGGAAATCCTTTGGTACCTCTATTTCTGACAAGCTTTTTTTTTTTTTTTTATGATGCCAATGTTTCCCATGCCAGATTTGTGCTCAAGAGGCTCTTCCTGGGCACCAGCTTTTATTTCACAATACAGTCTTGTCCTTTGTTTGTACTCTTGATGGAGAGACCAACTAATTCAGTGCCATATTTAAAGAATTAAAAAGTTCCAGAGATGGTGGTTTTGAAATTCCTGATATATCCTTAGCATGATATTTACACAGAAAGGGTACAAAGTGTACGTGATCATTTTCCACTAGTAACTGTCATATCCAGGAAAAATGAAGATCCTTCATTTTTAATCAGTTTGCCATCTCACCAATTTTTTGCATTCAATTATTGGAATTAAAATGAACAATAATTTGCTGGGCCTTCTCCCTGTGCTGTGAAGATTTGGAACACAGAATAGTAGATTTTATGTACTATATTGGATTATGTGTAGGAGAGAAGATGGTTGACAATGAAATGTGGCTTCATTCATGATCCAAAATGCACCCCCCATACACCTTGCTCATCCACCTTTCTAGGCTACCATAACTCACAGATAGCCCTGAATTTCACCTTTATAAAACATTGCTCTGTCTCCTATTTTGTAGTGCTGAATGTTATTGTTGCTCCTTAGTTAATGCATATGGCTTATTTCCTTCATTCAAGCAGTTGGCCCTTGAGGACAGAAGCTTTAGGAATACCCTCACTCTGTTCGGGCACAATGGCTGGGCCATTTGTGCTCCATTCCAGCACACAGGCAAAGCCTGATGGCCACATGAGGATATCATGATAACCTGAAATTCAGCATTAGTTCAGAGTTACAATCACAGATTTTTCTAAAATACAGCCAAAGAAGAGAGTCCAGATTACTTGTAAGTAATTTTGATAGCAATTGTCTCATCTTTGCATGAAACCTGCGTGATGATGGTCTTACAGTTGGAACATTTTTAGTTCTTTATCTTTCTCTCTCTTTCTTTTTTTCTCTCCCTCTTCTCCCTTTTTGCAAAAAGTAAAGACAAAGGTACCGGAAGTCTCAATTGTCAGAGTTCAAAGTCTTTGCTAAACATTTGACATTTGACAGTGTGTCCCCCTCCCCTTCCTCCGCACCGCATCTCGCTTGCATGGGCACAAGCCTCAGAGAGATAACCATATCAGGCAGAATAAATGAAGCTTGTTTCCTTCTAAATTTGCTTCCTCCTACACAGTGAGGCTATGCAGCCCAGGGTTGTATGCACTTTACCCCAGACCTCTCTCTTTTGACTTTTAGGTAGTAGGCTAGACAGGGCAGATGGATCCATATGTTCTCTAAACAGAAATCATGAAACTTTTGAACCAGAAAGATTCAAATCTCCTTTAACATTCTCATTTTATAAAGAAAGAAACTGAGGCCTGAGAAACTTCAATGAATTGTCCAAAATCCAAGTTTGACAGGAACATAACAGGCACCCAGAATATTCTTTCCTGTCTTAACACAAAGGCTCAAAATTTACATATTGTAGAAAAAATACTAGAAGTTTAGACAGTGGACCACCCCAGTGTTCAAGCCTAACTCCTTTTCTCTTAGAGGCCCCAAAACACAGAAGGCTAGTTAAGTTGCACTCTTTAAGACAATAGGGTGACAGAGGAAAGGCTGCTGTAGACAGGGATGGGTTCCTGAGGTGGAAGGGTCTGCAACTCCTAACTTTATCCAGTTTGAGGATATCCAAATGTCCAAAATACCCTTCAAAGGAACAGAAATTCTTCTGGGGAAGTTCCTTACTTTAAGTTTTCAGAGGATTTTAGAGAATAATCTAAAGAAAAATGAAAATTTCATTAATATTTGTAACATTCTACTAGGAATTGGAAGTGTGGATAGACACGGGCCTTGGAGAAGTAAAATAGTCCCCAAATCTTAACTTTTTCCTACCCGCTACCATCTACCAGATGCTCATAGCTGTCCCCCACCCCAACACTTGTGCTCTTTGGAAGACCAATAGAGGTCAGCAAGGCCTCCTTCAACTGCCACCATCTTGATGAAGCACCTCTCTCATCCAGAGTTGACACCATGTCCCTCCCATGTCACCAGGGTAGGGCCCTCACAGCCTCAAAATAGGAGCCATCCTTCTCAATTGTAGTTTCTTACTTCTGGGGCCTAGCAAGGATTCTCACAGCTCCAGCCAAACTTCCAACAGGGATCAGTGAGCTGGCCTGCCATGGTCATCACTGGACACCTGCAGCCCTCCCATGCAAACCCCCTGCGAGTTCTTGAAGTGCATTCTTGTCCCACTCTCTCCGCCTCCAGGGTCCCCTGAGGCAGGACAGCCTCCCACTCTCTGGCTCGCCACTCTGCCTGCGTGCTTCCCAGCTACGAGGGCGATTTTTCAGAAACCTATTTTTAGAACTAGTAACCTCAGAATAAACACAGCACACCAGATGCTGGTGTTTTTTTCTGGGGCAACCGAGCTGAGGAGCATTTGTTTAAAGAGAAAGGTGAAATACCAACCTTGCCTCTGGTCTGGGGATCATTTCGCAGATTGCTAGGTTTTACTCCCTCTAGCGGTGTGATTTAAGAAGACAGTAAGAAGCCTTGATCCAGGTGAGAAAAACAGGGACAAAATTTTTGAAAAAACTCAAATTTACCTTTCATGTATGCTACTAGTTTGATAATAAAGATGCATTTAATCCTAATTTTTGCGTACAAAATGTGTTAAGAATAGTAGAGCATTTTTTCTGTATCTTTTCCTTGTCTCTGGAAAGACTGATGAATAAATAGAATTCTATTTTGAGAATGAGACTAAAGTGAAACTTCTGGATATCTTTGTTTAAGTAAAATTTATTCCCTAAAAAACAGTCTTCATGTGTTAGAAGGCACTGGTAGGGTACAGTTTGTGCTATGTATTTCTTTCCAAAATTAGATTCAGCAGGACTGCCAGATCCATGGAGGAGAAAAATGACAAGTTACAGTAGGGGTTCATGGGTCTAAAAAAACAGAAAGAAGGAAACATCATGGAAATTTCTGATTATAAGACTTGAGGGACCAGATAACACATTACTAAGAGGCACCCAAGGGTATCTCTGAGAGTTTAACTAATATTTCATATCACTGTGTCTTGGTGAATTCGGCTCATGCTCAGAAAGGAAACAGAACAAACTGTTTTTTCCCCTAGACTAGTAAATTCTAGGATTCTACAATCAGGTGCCATAAAATTCCTCCTCTGAAAGTGAAGGAGTCTTCACTGGCTTGGAGGCCTTAGTCCTATGATCAAAAAGCTCATCGGTGTGGAAAAGAGCTGATGGACAATGATGTAGTCAGGTTAAAAATGACTGGATTTCTCCTACAACCTGTGGCTTACTACTGTCTAAGTAACAGAGTAAAACCAAAACGACTGTGGGTGACAAGAGGGAAAACGTGTGCAGTCATTGATCAGTTAGATCACGCTCATCTCTCAGCCCATTTTGAGTCAGACTTTGTAATGATGGGACTGCGCTCATTCATTCAGCAGAAAGCATTCCATTCACAAATACTTCAGCTAAACTGACAATTGATACATTATGAATTCTTCTGCTGAGGGGCTGGTTGCTTTTCCAGAGCAACAGTCTCTGCTTTGATGGCCTTTTCTCTGTAATCTCATTCACTGTTTTTGCACACTTTTCCTTTTAGCTTATCAACCTTTGTGTGTGTGTGTGTGTGTGTGTGTGTGTGTGTGTGTGTGTGTGTAGGTGGTGCTGGGGACAGAACCTAGGGTCTCATGCAAGCTGGCATGCTTTGCCACTGAGCTACAGCCCAACCTTGAGTTTTAAATTGAATGGATCATTAAAGTGTTAACACCTTATGGAATTTTGCCATGTATGACCATTAAAACAAGCTATAAATGATCAATTCTACTCTATGAAAAGAAGACTGTATTAAGACATGAAAATGTAGAGCATACATATCCCAGAATGAAGAGTAGTCCCCTAGGTTGATGACTTCAGTTTTGTGTATACCTCCTCACTGAATTGTCTCATTTTCTCAGGGCATTATGAACCAGTAACCATTAAATACAGGTTTAATATTATTCTAGAGCAGAATTTCATAATCTGTGGGTTCTAGTATTACCTGAAAACATGACAGATAAACTATGTGGCTGGAAGAAAAAAAGTATATGAGATTACTACCTAGTCTTCACTTGGATGGACAAATTTTTGAAGGAATCACTAATAAGAGCAAGAACAATAACAAAAATAAAGCTCCAGAAAGAAGAAGAAGAAGAGAGAGAAAAATATATATATAGAGAGAGAGCTATGAATCAAGGGCAATACATCTAGACTGAAAGCTGATCAATTCAAGATGTCTGAGCACCGTTCCTGATAAGATGTCTGATGAACAGCTGTAGGCATAATAATGAGATTAAGGATAAGAGGATGACAAATATAGATTTTGGAATTGTTCCAATGAAAATAATTGAAGCTATAGAGTGGGCATAATCTCCAAGGGCGAAAGGGAGAGGAGAGTAAACTAGAGTCAGAATATCAGATGAAAATGTCAGACAAGAGTTATCAGAACACAAAGTATAGAGGAAATATCAAAGGTTTAACAAATCAGAACAGTCAGGTGTCAGAGAATGAATTGGTAGTCAGAAAACGGAGGCCAAACTATTAATATCCTCTTTCTGGATAATTGTAAAAGGAAGGATACTTCATTTGTGAGTAAGATAAAGGGAAGGACTAAATATGTTTTATGTGTTGGTAAGATAAGTGGAATTTTTTTTCAGAACGATGGCATTGAGATACATTTATAATAGGAGATAAGTTCCTGATATACTAGACAAGTAAATGGTGCAAAAAAACTGGATGGGAACCTGGGTGGGGAGGTGGAGGGATTAATTTTGAAAATAGAGGGGATCACCTCCCTCCTTAGAGACGGAAGGACCATTGTGTGGATGAAGATGCTGAGGGATCAAGGTAACAAGAAGAGAATGGTTGCAGGCGAAGAGAAAAGATGAGGAAGAGCCTTCACAGATGATGGCCCCAACTTGATGCAAGAAAAGAGGAAGGGATTGTGAAGAGCGAGCTAGTACAGCGCCTGTGGAAATAAGGGCTGAGAAAGCACCCTGCAGAAGTGCGGGCTCAGCCGACTTCAGACGCTGTACACTGTGGATCAAATCAGCAAGTGTTATGAAGTTTTTGAGTTATTTTTGGCTGCTGGGGTATAGGCAAAGAGAAAATATGGAGTCCGAAATTAGCAGTAAAGACAAGAAGAAAATGTGAGTTCAGAGATATGGAGAGGCATTGACAACGCTGCTACAGGACCAAAAGTGGAGAGGGACAAATGGGAACTAATTGAGGAACAACAGATCACACTTAAGGGAAGAGCATGTCAAGGGGTTTCCAAGAGGAGCACTGCTGTGGCTTTAGTGATCAGAAGGGGTAAGGGTCAAAATTCAGCAAAATTCCGTGTTGACATTGTGCTTAACTGTTAGGATTGGAGTGATTAGTAGAGCATGCAAGGTCCCTGTCCTCATGGATCAAACATTCTGGAGAAAAATGCAAGGAGAGATGTGAAATAAAGAGAATATGCAGGGGAAATAGTTGGCGGGATGATGATACATACAGAGGGAAATGACTGCAGGCAGAGGTGGGTACCATGCACTCTTCCTGAAAGGAAGTTCTCCAAGTAAAGAACCTGAATGACCAGATAGGTGTGACCCTGTGACAAGGGTTCTTGTCTTGTACTCTGGGAATGGAGATAAAAGGAAAGAGATGTCCAGGGCAGCTTAACAAGCTTTGGTTCAAACAACTGCTGGCTCTTTATACTCAGATGAAGAAGATTCTAGAAGTCTAGGTCTTGAGGGGGACAAGGATTGCTAGATAATGAAGAATTCTCTTTTGGCAATGTTCAGTTTAAGATGTCGAATTGTGGTCCTGAAGATGATTTTAAGCATAAAGAAAACATGGATGAAGATCCGTGAGGTTTATGGTTAAATAATCTTGAGCCTCAGTTTGCAATATGGGTTGTCAGTGTCATCCTTGTTCAACATTTCTGAGGTTATTCGAGATGAGGGTGGAATATTAATTGAGGAAAACAAACAAATAAACAACAACTACAACAACAAGAAGTGCGTTGGAATGAAATTGCAAGAAATGAACTTGTTTTCCCAATGACGTCCTGGAGTCTAGAGTGTGGGATAAGGGTATGGAGGCAGGGGGTTTACACAGAATCTCCAGGAAGCTATTGACGGAGATTAAATATGCATAATTCATAATAAGTACAATGATATTTGGACAATTGAGCAAAGATGCTTGTTAACATAGAATACATAAAAATAAAATGTGTAGGCAGTGATAGATGCAAATATAGCATTCTACTGATACACAGTATTAAGAAAGAGATCAAGGATGTTACAGAGCATAGCAGAGAAGGGCTTAGAAGTTCCAACCTTGAGCTTCAATTCTTAAAAATTCAATTTAAGATTTCTTCTTTTCTGCATCTGCGTGTGTGTGTGTGTGTGTGTGTGTGTGTGCTCCAGCTCAGTTTTTGGGCTAATATTTCTCCAAGCAAACATGTGATTCTAATGAAATTTGCTGAATTTCAAACAGCCACACGTGTATGAAAGCTGCCCAACTCAGATATTTGTGGAATGCTGATTTTCCATACATACCAACATTTGGTAATTATCATCAGAACTATTCATGTAAGTTTAAAAGTGGAAATAAAATTAAGACAGATTCAAACACGGGCCTCAGATGACCTTCTGGGTAACCCTTCAAGGTAATCAATCCTCTCAATAAATGCCTAACTAGTGCACCCAATGTGGCTAGCCATTCTCAGCTCAGTTTATCCTGCAAATCTTCTTAACCAATTAACTGCCTTTTCCTCTTAAAACCCCGCACGTAAGGTGGGGAGGCACTTTGCTCACTGATGAGCTACAATCGAGTTGTAATAAGTATGTTTCTAAATTGACATAAATCTGTGTTTGCTTTCTTTCCTAATTTGTAAGTTTCCCAAGGCCTTTTCCTATGTTTTGTTTTGTTTTTTCTTAATCTTTCCCAAAGGCCTAGCGTATGAGTTTTGAATAATAACATGTTATTATGATATCTAGTTGTAGATAGCTGTGCAACAAACTACTCCCAAACAGTTGAAACAACTGACGGTGCTTTTCTGTAGGTTTCTGTGGGTCAGGAATCCAGAGGTGCCTTGACTACATTGTATGAGACCAAGATACACGATAAGACATAGAGATTGTCAAAAGGCTGTGGTCAAGCTTTGGCTGGGGTGCCATTCCTCTTGAGGCTCAACTCAGGGAGGATTCACTTCTGAGACCTTGTAGCATCTGCTGGCAGACCTCAGCTCCCTGCTGTGTCTGTAGGACTGCCTCAAACTGAAGTGAGCCAAGAAGGAAGTGAAGGAGAGGTACTAAGGTGGAAGCCAGGGTTTCCTGTCTTCTTATAATCAAATGTTAGAAGTGACATTCCATCACTGCTAGTGTTCTGTCCGCTAGAAGCAAGTCAGAAAGTCCACCTACCACTCAAGGGTGGATGGGTACAGAGGGTGTAAATATCAGAAGGTCTATTGGGACCATCTTACAGACTGACCACTATACACAGAGAGTCATATGAGCCTCATTTGGCAGATGAGAACTGATAGTCAGTGAGTGCTTTAGTCTGTTATTATTATTATTATTGCTGTGACTAAAAGACCTGACAAGAACAATAGAGTAATTAGAAGAGGGAAAGGTTACTTTGTAGCTCATGGTTTCAGAGGTCTCAGTCCACAGAAGGCAGACTCCACTCCTTGGGGCTTGAGGAGAGACAGAACATCATGGTGGAGGAAAGTGACTCAGGACAGGATCATGAAGCAGAGAGAGGCTAAGCTCAGTTCACTAAATGCATACCCCAAGGCTCAGGCCTAATGACCCACCTCCTCCAGCCACACCCTATCTGTCCACAGCTATCTCCACTTTAATCCCTATGAGGGAATTAATGCACTGATTAGGACAAATCTCTCATAACCCAATTATTTCACCTCTAAACCTTCTTGCATTTTCTTATACATAAACTTTTTGGGGAACAACACACATCCAAACCAAAACAATGATGATTTTAACTTGTCAAAATCCATTCCTTTTAGAAATGTAGCAAAATGAATGCAAATATAGGACAACCTGATTACAGAGTTCCATGTTTTATCAGCACTGCAACTGAACTGCAATGTGATAGTATTACACTGATAGCCATAACACAAAAATTGAGTCAAAACTGTCAAAATAATGAACATGGTTGTAAAAATGCGTTGCCAATTTACTTCTCTAGAACTTTATTTGTCCAGTAAACATTCACAAAGACCCATTTTATGTCATATTCTGTTAAAACCACTGCCAATCTAAGGTGATAAAATAATGTCCTTGCCTGAGAGGTATTCATAATTCAATAGGGAAAATAAATTTATGAATAAATAATAACAATTAAAAGATGATTATAGACCACAAAATTATGGCTCTGAGTTGTCTATGTTTTTTATTTTGCTCAGTGCTGGGATCAAAACCAGGGTCTCAAGCATGACAAGCAAGTGGTCTAAAACTGAGATAGATATATGACAATGATTCTGAATTTGCTTCTCTGACTAAAATAAGAATAAAATATTGACATAACTCTAAACTGAGATAGGAAAATATTTAAGACTTGAATAGAAACTTAGCTTAGAAGCAAGCCACCCATTCTAGGCTGTGGAAGGAAACAGAATCAATCATTAGAGATCAGATCAGATCACATTTTTTGTGTGTCTGCTCTGAAAAGATTTGAGACCCAAATTCATAATAATACTGAGGTGCAGAAAATCTGAACTGAAAACTTGCATAAATACTGGTCTGAGTGTCCTGAAACGCAAAGGAGCCAGGCAGCCAGAACTCTACAAGTGTCCCACAGGAGTCATTGCATTCTGGGAGTCCACATGGTCCTTATGGAAGATGGCACCAATACAGGGGAATACTTAGACAAGGATCTTTAACACATACGGGGAAATCTAACACAGAAACCAAACCAAACCAAACCAAACCCTCTTGATAGGAAAGTCACTCTATCTAGAGAAATGGAAGCAGACCCAAAGCAATCAGCTGTTGGAGTTATCACACAGGGACTATAAAATAATTATGATTATTATGCTAAAGAAAAATAGAAAGTAAAATGAAGAATTTCAGCAGAATACTGAATCTGAATAGAGCCTAATGTAAATTATAGAAGTGATAGTTATAATAACGGAAGAATTCAATAGATGGACTTGATAGAAAAATAGACACAGCAAAATAGAAGATTTGTGGACTGGAAGGCAGAAGAATTGCAAGTATGCAGTTTGAATACCAGAAAAAAGACAGGATGGGAACTAAGGAAAACAGGATGAAAGAAACGTGGAGCATGACTTACAAAACTGGCATATCTGTATTCAGAGTCCCAGAAGGAGAGGAAGGAGAGTATGAAACAGAAGTAATATATGAAGAAATATTGGAAGAGAATTTTCCACAACTAACTAAAGACATCAAACCATAGGTTCCAGATACTTGATGATAACCTTCATACTATTTTATGCACATAATATTAGAACTTCTGTAAAGACCAAGAGAAAAATTTAAAAGCAGACAGAGATTACAAATATGTGTATTACATTAAAAGAAGCAGCAATAAGAATAATGGCTAACATGCCAGAAGAGCAATAAAATATAGAATATAATAAAGTGACATCTTTAAAGCACTGGAAATAAAAAATAAAGCAAAAACTTCACTTTTCTAGAATTCTAACTTAGTAAAAATGCACTTAAAAAATAGAGAGTCATATAGTTTAGAGATATCTCTAAAGATAAATACTCAAATGCCCCAAGTTGGCATGCAAGTCAAGTTGTGGTTTGAATACTAGGTGTCCCCCAAAAGACCAGGTATGAAACAATGCAAGAAGACTTAGGGCTGAAGTGATTGGGTTCGAAATCCTTAACCTAATAAGTGAATTAATACTCTGATAGGGATCAGCAGAGTGATAACTGGAGGTGTGTAGGGTGTTGCTGGAGGAGGTGGGTCGCTGGGGGTGTGTCTTTGGGGTATATATTTTACATCTGGCAAGTGGAATCTTCTTCTTCTCCCAGGAGTCATTCCTTGAGGCACTTTCCTCTGCCTCACTCTTCTGCCATGATGTTCATCCTCACCTTGAGCCTCAAGGAATGGAGCCGGTCCTCTGTGGACTGGGACTTGTGAAACCATGACCTCCAAAGAAACTTTTCCTCCTAAAATTGTTCTTGTCAGGTCTTTCAGTCACAGAAACGAAAAAGCTGATTAAAACAGTCACAACACACAATTAAAAGAATATGCACACAGGAGCAATGGGAACTCAGAAAGAAAAGTGTGGGTACAAGGTTTTAATGCCACCCTGACACATACGAGGTCCAGGGCCTCTGTATAATACAAGATGTGGGAGGAAATCTCAAAAACAACTGAGACTGATTTTCCACTTACTTGGTGGAATGAAGCTTAGCGTTAAGATAGTAGCATTTATATAAAATAGCTTTTTAACTTTATAAATAGTGTGAAGTTCTTACTAAAATGAACTTCCAAGGGCCCATTTCTATTTTTCTTGAAATAAAGATTTCTATCTTTGTATTCTTTAAAAGTCACATATTCACCAAAAAATGCATGATTTGTTTCTGAAGACCCATGTTTTCCAGAGTTACAATAGTTTTTTTTTAAATTGTAAGTTTGTGTAATTTGGTATAATAGCTGTCTTCAGCATATACGCATATCCTTTACATTTTCTGGCAAACATACAATTACTCTTGATTTCTAATAAATTGATGAAATTATCAAAATTATGGAAAAACTCCATGACAAGGTATTTGACATCCATATGCATGCAGTACATAATCTGGGCTTGCTTCATCAACAAAAAGAATTTGGATGTGAATCCACACAAACATATTATCAAACAGTCTAGGTTAAAATAAATGGAGAAATATATTGTGTTTCTAGGAATGAAGATTAAATATTTCAAGTATATTAAGTCTATATACATTAATTTATAGATGTAGAATTATTCCAGAAATATCCAGTTAAATGTTTTTGAAGGTAAAAATAATTTATTTAAAAATTACTTGATGGGACAATTATGGAAGATTTTTTTTAAAAAGAGGAACAATTAAAATTCACTATTAGATAGCAATATATATATTATATATAATATATATATATATAAAAGAGAGAGGGACAGTGGAGAGATAAAGAAGGAAGCAATTTTTATTTAGTTTTTCATGTGACTTTCGTTCCTCTGACACTTTGTTGTGTACGTGGTGCTTGGGTTCGAACTCGCGTACTTGAGCTTGCCAGGCAGGTGCCATAACTGCTGAGCCACCACTCCAGCCCAGCAAAATATATTTAATGTTATTACTATTAGGGTAATGTGGACCAGTGAAAACACAAATATATGTAAGATGTTAGTCAAGGTGGCTCTATAAGTGAATCCTTTTAAGATTGCTCCCTTTACTTCAAAACTGTTAAATTAATAGACAAATCATTAAAATAGAAAAATGTGAAATACTAGTGGGATCAGAAATAAAATAAATATATCTACTGGTCAAAAAATTATATGAATGGCCATCAAGTCAGTTATAAAGGGGAAATCTTGAATCAAGTCAGAGAAAGTTCTGGGGTTACAGATCAACGGTAAAATGCTTGCCTCGTATGTGCAGGGCCCAGTTTTCAATCTCAAGCATCGTAACAAGAAGTCAGAGTAAAAGACACGTCCCCTGCAGGAGGTGACAGAAGGAATGACTGCTGAGTTCTTGTCAGATATAACGCAAACCAAAAGACAGTAATCCAAATCTTTAAAGTGCTGAAGGAAAAATAACCCCATCTAATAATTCCATATCAAATGCAAATATCATTCAAAAACAAAGGTAAAATAAAGATGTCTTCACACAAAGAGCTGAGAAAATTCTTCATCAGTTAACTTGGATTATTGGGAATATTAACGACAGTTCTTCAAGTTGGAGAGTAAATACATGGAAATAGAGATTTGTGGGCATACCCTCAGCTCTACCCCAGAAAAGAGGGTAGGGGACACATTTAATCCATGCTTTATTATTTTTGAAGAAAGAAAGTCATGCAAGGTCATTATTTTGCTCATCCCTGAAACACACTGGATTTCCTGACAGAGTCAATGTATGAATTTGCCAATTTTGTGGATGTGAAATTCTGTGTAATTATGATTTATTTAACAATTCTATGATTCTAATGAGGTTGACATTCATTTAGATATTAGCCATTCATTTCCTCTTCTGAACAATTCTTGTATGTCTCTTGTATGCATTTTTTCTATTGCTCTGTATATCTTTTTTTCTCTGAATGATTCACAGGAATTCTTTTATTATGTTGAACCAAATCACCAATATTATACTATTTTTTTTATTCTAGACAAAAGTGATAGTTCCATATGGTTAAGATTAATGTATTTTGGAAAATACTTCCTGTTTGATTATATATGTTTAAAAAAATCCTCTCTTAGTTTATATCTTGTCTTTTCAAGGCACCCATGGTTTTTAAAAGATTAATGTGTTTTAAATTTGGATGTAGTCAAACATATTAATACTGTCTTCTAGTGTGTAGATTGTCTTAAGAAATTCTTCCCAACACTATGATAATAAGGATATTCTCTGTTATTATTATCTAAAAAGATTTTATGCTCAGATGATCAAACTTAAGCTTTTACCATGAAGAATGTCATGATATATGTTATGAAGCTGGTATCCAGTTTCATTTTTCCCTTTATGAAAATTGCAGTTATCTCGGCACCATTAACTGAATTGTGTGAATTTCCCTCACAGATTGGTAATATTCTTTTGATTGTGTTTAAGTGTTTTGCAGTCCTTATTCTGTTCCATTGAGGCCCTCTGCCTCAATTATTTGTCTTTATAATTTGTTTTGTATCTTGATATCCAGAGGAACATGTTCTCCAATTATGTTTCTTTTTAATAAGTGGATTTGCTATTCTTGACATTTTCTTTTCTAAATGATTTTGAAATTATATTTTTCAGATTCCACAGAATTCCTCTTGGTGTTTGTTTATGATTCCACTGGTTCTGTAGATAATTTAGGAGAGAAGTAAGTTTACAACTTTGAACCTTATTAAAAGAATGTAACAAGAATGATATATTAATTCTAGTTATTTTCTTGGAAAGCCTTTGAAACCCTGTTGTATGCCTTTTTAACTAATCATTTTATCATTATGAAAATCCCTCTTTGTCTCTGGTGAAGCCCAATTTTAAATTCTGCTTTTAAACCTTTGCTGACTATTGGTATGATATGTATTTTTTCACCCCATCACTTGACACTTATATTGAAGTAGATCTCTCTTTTTCTTTTCTTTTTTTAAAGAGAGAGGGACAGTGAGAGAGAGAGAGAGAGAGAAAGAGAAAATCAATTTTATTTAGTTTTTCACTTGGCTTTCATTGCTCTGGACCTCGTTGCGTACGTAGTACTGGGGTTCGAACTTCTGTACTTGCGCAGGCTGGGCAAGCATCGTTAACAGCCAAGCCACTGCTCCAGCCCAGTAGATCTCTTTTTTATTGGGATATAGCTGGTTTGGCACACATCTGTATGATAGAATATTACATTAGAATATTATGTATTCACTTAATATTATGCTTATAAAATTTAAAAACACAAAAACTTAAAAATCTGAATATTTATAATCTGGTAACTTAAAGAATAACATTTAAAAATGATGACCTCTGACTTACATTGAGATAAATGTGTACATTCATGCATGTAGGATGGGAGAGAAATAGACAAAATGGGAAGAACTTGTTTTGTTAGGATGATTGGCTTATCATTAAAGATTTTCTCTTTCAAAGTTTAGTATCATAGATATTTAAATATTACAATAGAGAAGTGGGAATTAATGAATTAATGCATAACTTTGGTTTTGTGTGGTAGTTGGCAATTCTACAGTTTCAGAAATGTTTAAATTTTCTTTCCTATGAACAGAGGACCTATCTCTATCCTTAACCTTTTAGGAATGTCCTAATTCTCTTTTGTATTTACAAGATTACAAGTTGTATTTATTTCAGTAATTACACCCCCAAAAGCTGCATTTTCACTGGGAAGAAATTATTGTAGGCATAGATTTATTGAAAGTGGCTGCAAGCTCCTTTATCCCCTTCTCTTTTCATTTAAATTTCTCACCCCTCTTACTGATCTTTTAAGTATCCCTTTCAGCTGAAGCACCATCTTCTGCAAGCATAAAAGAAGTTAAGTGTTATTTGTAGAGTTTTTCCGTTCTTCCATTCTTGGATAACATTATATGACTACTACCAAGTAGTTACCTTCCACATTCATCTTGTTCCAAATATAGCTATATAAGTTTTTCTTTTGTTTAACCTTAACCTTGATTCTACCGTTAACGGTTTTTGACATGATAACCTGAAATGACATGGTCCATGATACTGCACTTCTTCAAGAATTGGTGTGTATGGTTTTTAAAACTTAAATTTCTTAGAAATTTGCACAGACACATTGATTATTCTTTCCTCTTTTTAATTATCCTGTGATCATTTCATTTAAGAAAGCTTCTAAACACATTTGACCTGCTTTCTTCTTTTAAATAAAACTTCAAGCCTTGATATGAGATTTAATTAAAAAATTACTTTTTGGAAAGGGATGTAATAAAGAAAGAAGATAATGAGAAAAATGGCTATTTTAAGCTCAAAATGACTTTCTTACACCATGTCAGTGACCACTAAAATAATTACATATTGTCATTATGTAATGACAGTACTTTAAAAAGCATTTTCCTGGGCTGGAGCAGTGGTTTGGCCGTTATAGTGCTTGCCTGGCATGCACAAGTACGCAAGTTCAAACCCCAGCACCATGTAAACAACGAAGTCTTGGAGCAACAAAAGTCACATGAAGAACTACATAAAAAATTGTTTCTTTCTTTCTCTCTCTCTCTCTAAAAAAAAGCACTTTCCTTATGAATCGTACTTTTGTGACTCTGAGACACAGTGTTGTGCAGGGTATGTACAGAAAACATGCAATGAGATCACAATGATACAGCACTCTGCTTTCCAGTTTACTTTTTTAAAGTTTAGAAATGCTTAATATCCTGAAATATAAAATATTTGATTACTGGGAATTGCAATTGTCTTAGTCTCAAAGAGCAATGAATGAAATAAGATGTGTGTGTGTGTGTGTGTGTGTGTATCTGTTCCCAGCATCTTGATCCTCCTCCAATAAGTGCTCAGTTCAAAACAATCAATTTGACTGAGTATAGCACATTTATTCTATTTTATTCTAATTTTGAGGTTTAAAAAGCTCACCCCAAGGAATATTTCCCAACATTTCCTCCTAATAACAACTCATTGAACTTACCACTTATGTAATAATGTGTATTCTGAATATGAAACATTTTTATTGGAGAGATTTCATGGTAAGTTTGATCATTCTATAGAGCATTCAATCTATCATAACATCCAAAATTTAAATGTAACAGGAGTTGACCATAAAACCTTAAATTGAATTTAGTGGTTTAGTCCTGCATCTTCTGAGGAAAATGTAGTCAGCCATGGGGTAATTCCTGTCCCTTTGCCAAGACTCCTAGGCTAAATTTGATTACTCTGGTGATCAGATAGATTATCTCCTCCCCTTTCTCCTTTTTGACTCTGTAACCTAAGAGACGGCATCTTGTGTAATACAGGGTACACTTATGTAGTATGACTGTGTTGGTAGCAAAGTGATTATGATGAAGTTTCAAGTGAAAGTTATAAGTCAACAAGAGACAGTGGATGATAAAGTGGCTTCCTAAGGGGTAAGGTGGCATGCCTGAGGGTGACTATAGATACACACACAGTTCTCTGGATAGTTATACAGCTATCCCTTTTAAAAATATTTAGACCCTACTTATTGAAATTGAGAACACCAATGGGCACTGCATTTCATGGTGGTTCAAAGAAAAAACAATAGCAAAAATTTCCTTTTACAAAATTGCTAAGAAGATTTTCGTTGTCATTGTGAAGCATTCAACAACCACCTTCTTTCTCCCATTTCTGTATGGACGGAAGAACACTGAGTGTGAAGTCTCACATTTGATAAAGAGGGTGAGATGTAGAAGGAGGAAGGGAGATAAAATGGAGCTCACCTCTGTTTACAGGCTGAGGTTGTAGAAGCAGCAAGGCTCGTGAAGAATGCTGAAGTAAAAAGGGAAAAAGGCAAATCGGAGGGCGGTGGTGAGCCCTTCTGCTTGTCTAGCTCTGTGCACGTCCATCAGCCACCCTGGTGCAATGTTTAATGGCCTGTTTATGGCTGCTGCAGCAACAAGCTAGCCCCAGAATTCATGATAAAGCTGACTCAAGTGGGTGACCTCCATTGTTTGTAATTGTTGTGTCTAGGTGGTTAATTTTTCTTAATTCCTCTAGTGCTCCAAACCTCCAAAGTTGGGTAGATGTCACAAAACACAGAGTGGTCAATGACTCAATTACACACAGCCCATTCAATGTCTGCTGTTAAGCCTGTGTTCATTCTTATGGTTTGAGATACATGAAAGTCATCAATAGACTCATCTTAGAAAATGAAGTTTAAAAAATTATTCAACTTCAATTTCATCTGTTCAGAGAAGAAATCATTCTGTCCCAAGCTGGGTGGCAAATTATCATGAACTGATTTAATCGAGTTGATTTGCAAGATACTTAAGTGAATAGAATTGAAGGCGACAGCTTAATGGCAAGAAGAGTATGAGGGAATGGGTGTGAGATGTGTTTCAGAGCTTAATAATGTAGAAGAAAAGAAATTTCTTTCTTTCCCATTGCTAAGTTCAAGACTGAGGCCCCCATATCAAGAGTCAGATTAATAAGAGAAAAAACATGCAAATTTATTTAATATAGTTTCATGTGACAACAGAACCTACATAAATAGTAAACTTCATATATTTATAGTAAATTTTATGAAGAATGGGTACTCCAAAAGGATATGATCTAATGGCTACGAACTAGAGGACCTTAGATAGATCTGTTCAGTTTCTTCTCAGTATTCTTGTTGTCTTCAGAGATAAGAGTGTTAATTTCCTTAGGATATACAAAGGGCAACACTAGAACGAGGGTCTTATGCCTTGCTTCAGGGAAGCAGGGCAATTTGAAAATGGGAGTGACCTTCCTGTTTCTCATGTATTCTCAAATGCCAAGGTACCATGTGTTGTTGTGTAATGTCATGAATCCCATCGGCATCCTGCCCAGGGAAACAAGATATGAGTATGGGATTTGGAGCAGTCAATAAAAACCATGTAAAATTACCACAAGCTAAGTTTCCATAGAGTTGTAAAGAACATAATACACCATCTACAATAATCCCATTTTTTTTCAAATGAGAAGAAAGTAAGGCCCTGGAAAATAAAGTCTAGTTCATGATCACTCAGGTTGGTGAGCCCAGGGCAAGAACTTAAATCTCTGTTGGTCCAGAATTCTTTGTCTAAGGCCACCTGTGTCTTTCTTCTCTTCAGTAGATGCCCTATGATCTAACCTTATTTTATGGAACTTGAAACAACTCTTAACTGTGGACAATAATTATAGTTTTCATTTTTTGGTCAAAATGCAGAGTTTTACAATAGTCAAGTGTAGTCTGTATGCTTCAAAGAATTTTGGCATCTTAGAGCCCAGAAAAGAGCCATGCAAGAGAAAATAGCACGCAAGTCAATCTGCATTCCTGCTTTGGTAGATAAGGGTTTAGATGAGTTTTAAACTCATTTGCATAGGTTAGAGAGCTTTCTGCTTAAACATTGTCTAGGTTCACTTGGGCTGTTTGAAGAGAAACACCTTAGACTGTATAACTGATAAACAACAGAAATTCATTGCTCATACTTCTTGGAGATTAAGAGGTTCAAAATCAAGGTATTGGGAGATTTGACATCTCTTGAGGGTGGGTTGCCATGGGTGGTTCCTCCCATGTGTCCTCACATGGCAGAAGGGATGAACATAGGTCCCAGGCCTCTTTTATCAGGGCAGTAATCTCACTCAGGAGGTGGAGCCCACATGGCCTAATCATCTCCCAAATTCCCTGTGTCTTAGTACCACCCCACTGGGAGAAAGATTTCAAATATGAATTTTTGGAGGGGACACAAACTTTCAGACCATAGTCAACATGATGCTTTGATTTTTTTTTGTGGGGAGGGTTATTTCTTTTAGGTGGTAGAGGAATTGATGTTCACATATTATCTAAGAGGTCTAAAGGTATTACTTTTGTACAAGAAAGAAAAAAAGATGGTCATGAATGGTCATTAAAATACAAGTGCCTTGTTATTGTACCCACCTCTGCTGGCATTGAGGCCACTGTCCACTGCCCTTTGGGAGTGTATTCCATAAGGTGAGAGCCTACAATTTCATCTGTGGCTTCTCATTTTCTGGGGGATCTTATAGTTTAGATAGACACTCATGTGTGAGATTTCTGGAATGATAAGGAATCCTCTTGAGGTCTGTCGCTTTGTAGGATGCTATGAATATTTCCCCACATTTTACAATTTGATATTCCTGCTATCATTATAGCTATGTAAAATCAGGAAAATGAGAAAACAAAGACTGTCCTTGATTGTGCTGTGAATTTCTGTTTTTATTATGAAAGCAATGTAAGCTTATTTTAGAAGGGTGGGGGGAAAGCCCCCACAGCTAACATGATCAAGAATGCCAAGCAAAACACAGGTTTCTTCAGGTCTTCCCACCACCCAGTTTTTTTTCATGTATAAATGAAACTATTATACATCTTTGTTTCCACTTACTTCCACCCCTCCTTTGCATGTGATCTGGTCATTTTTCCACTTCAAAATAGGTAGGTATCTCTGCTACATCTCTATGATAGTTGTACTGTATAGTTGTATCGTAAACTCAATGACATATTTAGGCAGGTCCTATTGTTGGAATCTGTTTTCTTCAAAAATTTCTAAATTACTAAAAATCCTTTGGTGAATATCCTCTCAAGGATATTCATTGACTTAAGTAGGTACAGAGTAATTGCAGACATGGCAGAAAGCAACCATGGTCAAAAGGTTGATCACTGATCTTAATCCTTTCCAGTGAGAACTGGAATAAAAATAGAAGTCTAAAGAACAGTTGAGTCACTTATTCCAAAAATAAACTTAATGATCAGATTTGAAAAATGGGATAAAGTTTGTCAACAGAAGAGAAATGAGATAGTTCTATTCCCTATTGAAGAAATAAGTCAATTTCAGCAAAGAAAAAACAGAAGTAAGAAATTGCTAAGCAACAGAGATCCTGTTTACATGCAAATATTGATAGTAACAACAAAAAGAAACAAGGTGCCAAAAAAAAAACCCCACAAGAAATATAATATGAAAGCAAAATTTTCTGTAATAAAATATTTGGGGTTTGTTTTAGAGTGGTTTGGTTCTTCACAAGTCAACAGCTATTAATGTTGGCACCATCTGAATTAATCTGTCCCAAAGTTAACCTGATATTTAGCAAATTGCCATCTGTATAGGAAGGAAGTTTATTCTGACAAAGACAAAGACTGAATAGGTGCTGTGTATCAGCTTATCTCTTCAAAGGTCCTTAAGAAGAAAGACAACTTTGTGGTGCTTTGGACTGCTCTTAATAACTCTTAAAATCTAAGCAATGTTGGAGCATAAATATTTCCACTAGGATGTGGGTCTTTTAAACTATATTGCTTTATTCTTTTTATTAGGATGGACTTTTAACCTTCCAGTGGAATTCACAGGGGTTAAGTCATTTATCCTAAGTAATTTTTTAAAGGTTAAATTTTTTAGAGCTGTTCGATGCAAAATTGAAAGGAAAGTACAGATATTTCCTATATAACCCTATCCATAGTATGCAGTCTGCCTCATCAACATCCTCTGCCAGAGTGGTGCATTATTACAACTAAACCTACATCAACAAAACATCATCACCCAATGTCCATAGTTTACAGGAAGTCTCACTTTTGGAGTACATTCTGTGGGTTTGGACAAATTCGTAATGACATGTGTCCACCATTTGAGTATCTTAGTACCTTCACATCCCTAAAAATCCTCTGTGCTCCACCTTCTCAACACTTCCTTCCTCACCTTATCCCTGTAAGCATTGATCTGTTTATTGACTCCATGGTTTTCTTTTCCTGATTGATATGTTACAACGTGTAACCTTTTAAGATTGACTTCTTTTACTTATTAAGTTTTCTCCATGTCATTTCACAGATTGATAGCTCATCTTTTCTTTATTGTTGAATAATATTGCACTGTCTTGATGTACTACAAATTATCTGCCAATATACCTAAAGGAGTTCTTGATTACTTATTAGGGTTGGCAATTATGCAAAAAGCTATTATAAACATCTGTATGCATGATTTTGTGTGAAGATCAATTTTTGATTCCTTTGGGTAAGTGCCAAGGAGTATAATTGCTGGATTATATTCTTAGTTTTGTAAGAGAGTGCCAAACTGTCTTAAGAGTGTTATTGATTTCACAGAATCAGTTAGGAAGTAATCCCTCTGCTTCTATCTTTGGCAATCTTAAGCAAATTTGCTTATTAATTTCAGAATACACCTACTGTCCTGATCTAAGGCAACTACATAAAGAATTTCAAACAACCCTTATGCATCATAACCTCCATGTGCCAGTTTAGAATCTTGAGGTTTGGTAGTTTTGACTCATTTCCCACTTGGCTTTTTCTAGCTTTAACAATATTTCTGTACTCCACCCCCAACCATATGAAACTTTCTTGGAGAAAATTAAGGAAAAGCTTAATTTTCTTAATCTACACTACACTATTACCATACTTTTCAAATCACTGGTATACGGTAAGTATTTATTGATAAAGCTCCTGGTTTGTTGACTAAACTAGAGCACTAAACGCACCATGTCTCCTTCATATATTTATTCATATGCTCAGCAAATACTTACTGATTACCTGCAATGTACCATGTGTGAGTAGTTGCTCATGAATGTGGGCTTTTAATGAAGAAGACAGATAACCATGAATATAAAGGTTATGTATACTATGATAGACTACAATAATTTAGTATTCATAATATAATCAATATAAATCATATAGTCATAACTAATAACTAACCTCATGGTTATGTGTACTATGGTACACTACAATGATATGATATTCATAATATAATCAATATAAAATTATATAGTCATAACTAATTACTAACCAAGACTACATTTGAAACACAGGGTGCTATGGATGTCTTCAACATATATCTCAGAAAGAAGGAGCTATCTTGGCCAAGATCTCAAGGATGCGTAGGAATTATAAAATAAAAAGCCTTGGAGCGTATGGAGAAAGAGGAGGAAAGAAACTCTACAAATTTTAAGTGATGAACTCAGAATCCAAAGAAGAGAGGGAGAGAGAGTTTGGCATGTTTGAAAACTGAAATAAGTCAGACTTAAGCTTAGAGAAGGGGAAAGAAAGAGAGGGGGACTAGGTTAGGAGAGCTTAATGGGTCATTATGTCTTTATTTAGCAATAGATACTCCTCTCTTTTTATTATTTATTTATTTATTGTGATACTGAACCCAGGGCCTCACCCACGACTGCAAACTGCTCTAACTCTGAACTACATTCCCAACCCAACAACCATAGTTAGTATTTTACATTTCCAGGTATTTTTTGAACAATAACTTTTTCTACATGGTCATTCATACCTGAAAATGACATGTTTTCAATTTCTCTCCACAAGGTTTCCCTCATACAAATCGTAGTCACCCTGTCTTAATTTGGACCGGCCTTTGTTAAGGCCCACTGCATCTCTCTTATTCTTGCATATTTCTTAGATGAGATTTTCATCATCATGCATTAGAAGCTCATCTATGTAGGATGGAAACATTTATTCATTTTCATGCTATATCCTTTTGTTTTTAGTCATATCTTTAATAACTTCTTCAGATAAATAGAAATGAAAATTAATTTTTAAATATTTTTATATGTAAAGATATTGGTTTTCTGTGTTTGAATGTATCAGATTACTGATTACAAAATTTTAGATTAAAAGTCAGTTTCCTGCAGAACTTTAAAGGACTTGTCATCCCTTTTAACTTCCAATATGCTATTGAGAAGTCTGATAGTATTTTATTTGTGATTCCCACATTGTGGTTCTTTTTTCATAATTGGTTTTCTTTTTGTCTGAGATTTAAAAACTGGTCTATTTTTTTTTTTTGCTGGTGTATTGGGACTTTATAATGATACATGTTAATTTGAATATCTTTTAAAATCCATTTTCTGGACATTTGATGTCCCCCTTTTACCAACTGAGAAGAGTTCTTCAGTTATAGAAAAAAACCCTACTTATTTCTTTAACGAATTCTCCATTTTCCTTTGGAAATCCTATTGATTGCAAATAGGACATGTAGATTGATATTCTAGTTTTTCTCATCTTTCATTTTCATCAATTTGATTAATAGTAAGATCTCAAACTCGTATTTAACCATGTTGCAGAGTATTTTTATTTTTAGTTTTTTAGTTTTGTATGTTGAATGTTTCCTGATAGTTGTTTTACAGTATTTTCTTCTTGTTTCAAGGATACAACCCTTCTCACAAGTAAAAATTTTTGAAGTTAGTTTTCTTGTTTAAAGTTCGTGGAGCTTTTGGTGTATATGATGCATGTGGGATAAACAATAAATAAAATAGTAATACTCAAAATATGAGAACATGTGATACATTTAAGTCATATTTAATAGTGATAGGTGCTAGGGATATAAAATGAATTGAGGTAATGATGAAATGGGAAATCCAGAACGAACAGTCCCACTAACTCATACTTCAATGAAAGCAAGAAGACTCTAATTGACAAGCATTTAAAGCTTCTGTTACTGGTCTTAATGGCAAATAATAATGAAGAAATATCTAGGTTTTAAAAATCTATGAAAATTCTGTGAGAAAGGTAAGATTCTATCATATTTGAACCAATATTGCTCCCTCTCTTCATTTCCATTTCAGTGAAACAGGGATTCTTTTTCTGAATGCTTACCAGGAACACAGGTCTTTTATACCCAGCAACCAGAATGAGGGCTTTGTTACCAGAGAAGTAGAAAATCAGTTTCTTACTAATGTACTAGCTCTTTGTCCCTGAGGCTAAGTCATAGGTGAATAAATAACAATTAAATAAGTCAAAGCATTAAAAACAAAACTAACAAAGAAAAACTATTCACAATGTAAAGCCCTGGCCCAGAGGTTTTACCAATGAATTCCACCTAATATTAAAAGAAATTTTTTTTTGCAAATTATCCATAAGCACTTTCAAAAAACAGGAGAGAACACTTCCCTACTCATTTTATTACTGTTATAACAAAACCAAAGACATAACAAGAGAAATATAGAAGAATAGCTCATGAATATGGAGGCAAACATCTTAAACAAAATACTCACAAACTGAATGCAATATCATAGAAAAAGAATGATACACCATAACCACATGGAATTTATCCTAGGATGCAAGGTTGGTTTAACATCTGAAAATCACTACTGTAATATATACTATCAATAGGATAAAACACAAATCACATGATTATTTCAGTAAGAGAAAAAGATTAGAAAAAAACCCTCCAAGTTCTTTCTTAAAAACTATAAACAAAAAATAGAAGGGAAATTCCTCATACTGATAAATGATATATAAGAAGAACCCATAGCTAACATGCTTAGCACTGAAAAACTGAAAAATTTATCTTGAATATCAGGAAAAAGACAAGATGTTTGCTGTTAGCATTACATTCAACATACTGAAGGCTGTAGAATTGAAATTAAGCAAGAGAAAGGTATAAAAGGCATTGAAATAAAATTATCTTTATTAACAAAATACATAATCTTGGATAGATAAAACTCTATGGTATAACTATTAGTCTAATGTGTTTAGCTTACTTGCAGAATACAAATATACAGAAATATACAGAAATTAATAATATATAGAAATTAACTTTATTTTTGCATACTTGCTATAAATAGTAAATAAAAATAAATTAGGAAAACAATTCCATTCCCAATAGCATTAATAGTTAGGACTATATTTAACAAAAATTTTATATATATATATATATATTAGAGTGCAAAACTTGCATTCTAGAAAATACAAAACCTTATTGAAATAAATTCAACAATTGAAAAAACATACTATGTTCCTAGAATGGATAACTTAGCATTGATTAAAATATTACCTGTCCAACTTATTAACAGAATCAAGCAAAATTCTTACCAGAATCCCAGCTGATTTCTTTGAGGAGATAGACAAGCTGCTTCTTAAATCCACATGGAAAATTGAAGAAAAGTGAAAAAAATTCTGAAAGGGAAGACTAAAGTGGGACTCATTTCTCAGTTTTCAAGCTCAATATGGTGCAACAATAATCAAGGCAGCATGGTACTCTCTCCAAGATAGACATATATATGTGAATAGATCTGAACATCTAGAAATAAACCCATGAATGTATGGTTAATTGATTCTCAAAAAGGGCACCAAAAGGGCACCAAGGTTGTTTTTTGTTTTCTTTTTTTCTTTTCTTTTCTTTTCCTTTTTTTTTTTTTTGGTTGGGACAATTGGATAGTTGCATATAAAAGAATAAAAATGTATATTTACTTATACAATAAAAAAGTTAGCTCAAAAATGGATTCTAGGCCTAAATGTAAAAGCAAAATCTATAAAACTTTTAGAAGACAACACTGGTGTAAATTTTTATGACTTTGAATTTGTAAAGGATTCTTAAGTATGGCACCAAAAACATGAGCAACAAAAGAAAAATTATATTTGATTTGATCAAAACTAAAAATTTGTGCTTCAAAGGATACCACCAAGAAAGTGAAAAGACAATCCACAGAATGTGAAAGATGATAATTTAGCTGATAAAGTATTCGTATTTAGAATAAATTTTTAAAAAACCTTTTACAACTCAATAAGAAAAGACAAATAATCCAACTAAAAATGGATAAAGGATCTGCACAGACATTTCTCTACGGAAATTATACAAATGGTTGATAAGCATACACAAAGATGCTTGACAACATCAGTCATCAGCGAAGTCAGTAAATTCCGTAAGTCACCCCATGACACCCAGTAGAATGGCTAGAGTAAAAATCTCAGATAATATGTTGACAAGCAGGTCTGGGTGACTTGATTGTACTTCCAGATCCAGGCATGTCCCACATGATATAGGATACACCCAGCAGTACAACCCAATCCCTGGACACAAGAGTTGGTAACGGCACAGAAACGTGATCTAAATTGTTTTAAAGAGTGAACCTCTTGCTATTTGCTACTCATGATTAGGTAAAGTCTCATTTTTAGGCAGAGATGAATATAAAAAATTTTATCCCTGGGCTCTATTTATAGTCAGCTTAAGACTTCAAAGGAAAGCATTCTTGCTAAAGCCAATAAGGCAGAAAAAAATCAAGTACTCATTAAATGAGAAATCAAGCTATATGTAAAGTCAGCATTGTTTTAAAGATTATACATATATTACTAATGAATTTGATTTATACATAAGATGGTCTTAGTTGTAATTCTTAATGATGGAAGAAGATCCAAGAAATGCATCATTAAATATTTTTGTCATGTGAACATCATAGGGTGTATTGATACTCTTGGATGGCGTATAGGTCAATTACTGGAGAATGGCCTCTTGATGTAATACAGAGACATGCTAAACATGGGATGTACAAGATCACCGAATGCATGACACAGCATATTGCTATGCAGGAATTTTTTTGTAAACAGAATTATACTATAAAATAATGACAATTATGGCATAATAATTACATAAACCAGTAACAATCATTTATTGTCATTTTAAAGTGTTATGTATATACATAATTATATGCACTATACTTTTATATTATGGGTAGTATAGTACATTTCTTTACCCTGGCATCACCATAAGAACATGAATAATGAATGGCATTAAGACTTACTGATGGTTCTGATGTCAATATGTGAAAAAATTTTTTCTGCCTCATTATAATCTTATTGTAGCACTATTGCACATGTGATTCATTGTTGATTGAAATATTTCTAGGCATGATGATTATATTTGCAAAAATATATAGTAACTTTAAAGTAATTTAGTACCAGAAGTGGGGCATTAAAATTAATAAACACAGAAGTGAGAAATGGTTTTAGTCAAAGAAATAGGATTGAAAGCAATAATGAATAGATAATAATGACTAATAATAATTGTGTCATAGACTGAGAAGTGTACAATTCTCTTTATACATGGAATATTGTTCTGTGACACTTAAACTTGACTTTCTAAGGCTGTGGTGTTGTGTTGTGTTGCAGGAAAGGAGTAAAAGGTTGCAATGATGACTACTATTTGCTGATTTGTGGAATTCCAGGACAATGAAAAAACATAAAGAAAATATGGCCTTTTAAAATAATTGTCTCCTTCTGCCTGTGGGTCTTCCATATAAATTCATTGAGACTACAGTAATCTGGAAGGCTGCAGATTATCCAAATCTAAATTTTACATTGAAATGCAGGAAAATAGACCTCGGGTGGAAATACGATTGAGCGGTTTGACTCTTCAAGTCATCCCAAGTGCTTCCTGTGTGCATTATTTTTCTGATGAGGAAGACATTTCCAGTAATTATGAAGATTTAGCAAAAAATGAAGTTTGGAAAGCAGAGCAAAAATTGTCAGGGTTGCCCTATAGCTGTGAAGGACATTAGCAGAGCACTGGAGGCTCTTACTGAGAGAGAAATACCCAGATTTGTCTTGAAACTCAAAATCAAGAATGTGGCTTTTTCCATTGGTTTGTGAATCTGAAGAGAAGCCATGTTTGAAGGAAGTTGTGGAGTGGTTTATAATGGGACTATATCACAGGAATAGCTGGTACACTTTTATTTCTATTTCTTCATCTGTTGGCCAAGTACTTATAAGAAACAAGGAATTAGCTTATTGACTTTCTCTTGACTATAACTGTGGAGTCTCATCTTTTAAAGAAAACTCTTCTTGCTTTACCTTTCCCACTAAAATTCTCTCAAAGAATAAAAAGCGTACCAGTTCATAATTCTTTTTTGTTTAAATTTCATATTTTTTTGTTTTTTTTAATTAATTTGACATATTCTTACATATTGGAGGGAATTGTTACATATTCATGCATGCACGGATATTGACATAGTGAGATAGTAAGTTAAGGCCGATCCTAGTCCAGGATTTATCCCCCTTCATCCATACCCTGAACTCTCATCTCCTCTGTAAACCCACCATATTATAGTTGGAAATGAATATATGCATGTATAACTGTTGACATTTCTGAGTTTCTTCACCTGCCTGTATAGCTAGGTTTCTAATGGGAATTGAGTATTCCCCATTAATAACCTGCCTTGTCTCTCCTTCCCCTCTCTGCCTCCATCCCTTTTCTGCTAACCTTCATAGGTATAGTTCCCCCAGCTATTGTGGCATAGTTCATAATTCTTAAAAATCCATAGGAATGGGTGTGGTGGCACACATCTGTATTTTCAGAGGTTCCAGAGGCTGAGGCAGGAGTATTGCAAGTTCAGGGCCAGCCACAGCCACATACCAAGGACCCTTAGCAACCTAGTTAGACCCTGTCCCAAAATAAAAAACAAAAGGGGATGGAGATGTGGCTCAGTGGTTAAGCAACCCTGGATTTAATCCCTGCCATCCCCCAAATATATATGTGTGTACACGCACTCACATGCACACACTCATGTAGAAATTTAATAAAAAGTACTTTGTGGATTTTTTTAAATTGAAACTTGTTAGAAATGTTTGTTCACTCACTAGACTGCAGGTTCTTTGAGAGGAGGGTTGTACTTCTCTCACATCTTTTCTCCACATCCTTGTCCTGGTTATTCCAATTCCAGTACTAAATCCAAACACAGTCTGCTCATAAATTTGTTGAAATACACAATTGAATAAAGAAAGTTGTACAAACAACTGAGAATCAACTCTTAGAGGGGAGAGAGAAAAGGATTAACTAATTTTGAGCACATGCTCTGTTAAATACACAACAGATTTTTACAAACAACCCTGAAGGGTATTATTGTCCCTATTGAAACAGATATAAAAACTGAGCCTTTGAAAAAATTGAGAAACTTGCCTACCTTAATGTTCTGAATGACAGAGTTGGAATTTCAATACAAAATGATCCAACTTCAAAACCGAAAAAGGGTATGATACTGCAGATTTAAAAACATTGGGATTCCAGTGTCTTCTGAGGTCCATTCCTTGATGTGGCTCTGAGATGAAATGCCCTTAGGGTATTGAATATTGATGTTTCAATAGCTGTTCTGCCTACCCTTTCAATCTTATATGAAAATGTGATGAAATGCCAACAAGAAGGCAATTATTTCCCACCCTGTGGAGTGTGGATATTAAGGATCATACAAATTAGTTCTAAAAAGTAAAATGGGAGAATATGGGAGTTTTGCCCAAAATATTTTTAAAATCTAGTGAAAGAAGTCTTTCTCAATTCTATAGTTAGTAAGTGATTGGATTAGCTTTAAGTGAACATTTTCATACTACAAAAGGCCAGTAAACTGGTGTGATGGAGCAGTCTAAAAACGGATCTGAAAATACATAAGAAATTTATATGTGATAAAATGTGTCTCTTAAAGTCACTGGAAAATATATTTATATTAAATAATGTTGGAAATATTGGTTATAAATTTAGGATATATCATTAAGTTTCTGAATTTAGTGCTGTATATAAAAATAAATTTCAGATGGTTTAAAATTTAAATGGAAAAATCCACATACATAAAAAGGTACGATATTATTTTATTATCTTGGACAGGAAGCAAAATTTTTTCCCTACTATAGGATTGTCTACCTATCTACCTGCCTATCATCTATCTACCTACAAATGAACATATATGCTTTTGTATGTGTTATCTAAATATATATTTGCAGTTGAATTCTTAATGGGTTATAGGATGTGTGCTTATGGCATTTCTTAGATAAAGTTAAATATGTTTGTAAATAAATAACTCATCAACAATATTATTGTATGAACAGATAATATGTCTTCGTGTGTAGTTATTAAATGTGACCACAAATGGAACCCCCTTTTGTACAGAAGTGAAATTTTAAATCAACTGAAAAGTAACATCTGTTCTCAACTTTACTGTAGTTTCTGGGCTCTGTTTCTGGGTAAACTGAGGGTGCCCCCTTAGTCCACTTTGCTCTGTATGATTCTCCTGCCGTCTCTGTGCACCTGAGTAGTCCTGAGGAAACCAGGATTCCCCAGGGCAGAATCTAACAATGAGTTTCTCATTAGATAAGAGTTTCATGACTACTTCTTTACCACATAACTTTCTGCAGCATTACCCATATTTCCTCTATTATTCTTCTTCCCTTCCATTCTTTCTTCATCTCTTCTCTGAGATGGACCTTCAGTGTTGAAAACTATGACATTCTAAAACCAACCTTTAAGTGAGAAATCTCTTTCTCAGAAGTGTTAAGTTGAGGTGGGTGGTTGTATAACCCCTTTCTGAAAAATCCAAATCTTGGGACCTGAAACGTCTGGGCTCTGAAGAGCATCCATGAACTGTACCCTACATCAGTGTCAGTAGTTTTCTTTCATGTCGCCCAGCTCTACTCCCTATCTCAGGTCCTCTCCAACACCTCTGCCTCACCCCACGGCACTCAGAGATAGAATGGGTGATGGTACAAATGTGGCCATCACACTGTAGAATTTCTGCTGTTCAGCACAGTCAAATTAATTATCAGAGTCCAACAGATCACATGATATGTAGACAGAGAAAATAGTAACTAGTTATGGAGGGGCTGGGTGTGAAGATTCAGGGCCACTGATATGGAAGCTGGAGAATAAGAGGTAAGGCGTGACAGACTGGAGGTCTTTTAAGTCAGGACTGAGGCATTTCACACAAATGAGAATGTGGGTAATCCTAAAACAAAATGATTATTTCAATGAAGACATGATCTTGTGGGTTGAAACCAAAGAAACCAAATTGTAGCAGTTGCCTGAAAGGATAAACGAAGACGGCAATAAGTTCATCTTAATGATTCCTACTGCTGAAATTTGGTGTGACTGTTCTTCCCCTCCATCTCTCAGATGAACCACTTGTTCTACTTTATATTCTAATGTGTGTTGACTCCTTGAGGCTGGAATTTTCAAGTTAATCAGAAATAAATGTATGTGTGTGTGGCAGGGGGAGTGGATGGAAAAAAAAATTGGGAAGTAGCATTTTCTTGAGTTTCCCTAAGCCCAAAATCACTATACATTTTCCTTCCATAAGATAGAAACTGAGAAAGACATGGAGAAGGTACAGCAGTATTAAAGTGGAAAGTTTCTCACCAGCTTTTCTAAAGTGTCCTTTGATTCCTGGCTGATTTTCTCCATTAAGGACCACTACTCTGAAGAGGTCTGAGCTGGTGCTGAAATCTGCAGGACACAGGTTCCGCCTACTGCTGGCAGGCATGGGACCTGCACTGGATGGTGCCAGGGCCACTTCTTTTCTCTCAGTGCCCAGGAAGTGCTTCCTGCTTCCTGGGAAGTCTTAAATCCTGATGGATATCATGCTGGGTAGTGTGCACTTTTTGAAGTCTTCTGGAAAGACAATTTCATATCCTACTGACAGTGTTTCTTATTAGAAAGTCCTTCCATTTATAATCTAAATTCTACATGTTGAAGTAAGTTCAGATCATCTCAATTTTGCTTTTACTTTAGAATAGCTTCCCTTTCCTATTTCTGTGTGGGAATACTAAAGGAGGATATCCAAATCATAGGATGAAAACATTCCCTATTTGCTATGCTGTGTTGGCACATTTCCAAGGAGCTGCGTTAGTGGTAAGAATTTGGTTGTATTGACTGGCCATTACACCTTTCTTATAAAATCTAAGCATGCCCAGACCTGTTTTAATGGGAACACAGCAGCTCATATGAATATCATTAGCAACACAATAAACTCTGCCTATACCCCTTTCACTCTCATACCATTAAGCAAGACCAGGCCTGGATTATAAAGCACTGGTACATTTTGTTCAATGTACGAAAGAAGTGGCCCTTTCAAGGAAAAGGAGGAATGCAGTATTCAATGTGTCACATTTTCTGAGGGTGGCAGTAGTCATGATCAAGGTGAAGTAGGAGGATAAAAGAGAAATGATGCAATGAATGTGTGAAAATGGTGTTGAATTTGACCTAAAGTCTCATGGTAAGCCAAAAGAATTTCTCTGACTCTCAAGATGATCCATTGAGATTCTCTGTCTGTCTCTGTCTCTCTTTCTTAGTTGGAATTAGATACTGGAATTTCATCAGTCATTATTTTTTTTCTTATTTGCTTTGTGGCTTTTCTCTGTAGCAGGAACACTTAAGCTATTTAGAGGAGAAGCCAACTAGACTAAATTCCACAAGGCACAGCTTAAATATACTTGTTGGTCCCCATGGACCTTGAATCTCCAGAAAGATCTGGGTTATATGACAGTGGGAGAGCTTCAGAACTTTGCAAACATAACAGTTATATTTGACTGGAGATATGGGCCAATGGACACAACTTCCTAAGAAATATAAATATGTCAGATTGTGTGAAAGTATGTTTGATCACCTGTGCCTGGGGGAGACAGTATTAAGTGGCACAGTCAGGCCATAATGTTGACTTAGGCCAAAAACAGGAGGCTGGGAATATCAAAGGCAGCTCCAAATTAAGTACATGTCAAGAAATTCAGATAAATGAGGAACACATCTTCAGACACTGGCTACCAAGCATAAACATGAAGAATCCAGAATTTGAAGTTAGAGATGAGAGCTGTGCGACCTTCCCAAAGTTATTAATTGCTCTGAGCTTTTGCTAACATGATAGAGAATGAAGATTAAAAATAGATTGGACTTGAATGTTGTATGATTTATCTTTTTTTGTTTCTGTGATCAAAATACCTGGCATAAACAACATAGAGGATGAGATTTATTTTGCTCATGATTTCAGAGTTTTTAGTGCATGGTTGGCTGGCTCCATTGTTTTGAGCCTGAGGTGATATAGACGGGCATGTCAGAGGAAGGCTGTTCAGTCCATGGAGCCAGGAAGCAGTAGGTATGGAAGGGTGGGAAGGAGGTAGGGGAAGGGGAGAGAAAGGGAGAGAAGAGAGAGAGAACAAACATGAGAGTGAGCAGGGACAAAATATAGACCTCAAGGGCACACTCTCAGTGACCTACTTATTCCAACAATGCTCCACCTACCTACAACTTCCACCTCCTCCAAGTAGTCCTGCCAAATTATTAATCCATCAAATGAATTAATCCACTGATGAGATTATAGTTCTCATGATCCAATCACTTCCCAAAAGCCCTACCGCTGGGCATTGCTGCACTGGGGACCAAGTCTTAAACTCAAGAGTTATTGAGGGACATACCAGATCCAAATATATTGCTTGTGGTCCTAGTGCAACAGAGTTCTGAGTGTCTATAGGTTGCTAGATGTGTTCAAGTCTGAGTGTTGGGAGAGTTATTCAGGGAGCTGATAAAACATTATATCTGAGATAAGTGCGCTGAATGAGTTTGGTGTCCTCCTCCTGGCAGGTTGTGTTACACAATGACTCAATGTTGAGTTTGAGACCTTTTTATTTATTAACCATCCTTCTAACCACCGCCCCCCATCCCATGCAGTTCCCACAGATATTTAGACCTGTATGGTTTGGTCCATTGTAGCTTTCCTGTGTTTCAGAAGCCCAAGAGACATTAAAACCCAGATTTGGTGGAGTCCTATATCCTGCAATTTCCCTAAACACGTACTGAAGAGCAGAATTTCCAAACTAGTGTTCATGGTCTATTGGTTCTGTTTCTCCTCCCCTCTTTTTTATTTTTTAAACATGAGTGAAGTTTGCCCCAAAGCACATAAGTGGGCTGACTTTTCCTTTTTATATGCTGTTTCTATTGACTTTAAGACTAATCTGAGCACTCAAAAAGCTGCCAAACCCAGCCCTGAGGAATAAAGAAATAAGAGGCAACCTTTAAATGGGGGGGGGGTGGGCATCCATGGCTGCTGACCAAGAGAGCACTTCCCCCAGGTGTGACTATATTAAAGCCATATTTCACTTTAATGGGGAAGGACTGGAAGGGAGTTGGGGGAAGGTGGCCTCTCCTGATGCATGGAACTCCATTTGGGCTAATAAAAGACCACTTAGCTATGAGGGCTCATTACAATTAAACTGTCTCTAAACAGTTGCTTGCTTGGTAAACTTCAAGAGCCGAACAGCTGGAGCCCATGTAGATCAGGGGAGCTGAGGTCTGTCCTGCCCCTGGAGCCAGCAGAGGATTTCAGGGACCTTTGTAAATCTAAGTTCATGGAGGTGCTGTTGAATGTTCTTTTAGCCCTTTTCCTCAGCATGGGACCCACAGCCCAAGTACCAGACCTGCCCTAAAACTCAGCACAACCTATCTTTCCCCCTGCTCATGCTATCATATTCGAGTTTGGTCTCAAGGTGAAATTAGTCTTGTTAAAGGATTTGGAGATTGTTACCTCATTTTCTATTTCCTGAAACAATTTATAAAATAGACTATTTATTATTTGATAGTTGGATTGAATGTGCTCTAGAGCCTTACAGTAACTTCATTTACAAATGAAGTTTTATTTTTAAATATATAATTTGGTAAGTTTTATTATGTGTCCTTTGAGTTCATGACAATATCAAGATAATGTAAGTAATCAGAATTTCCAAAAATTTCCTATAATATTTTAATTTTTATGTTTGATTTCTTAAACCTTTACACCAACCTGAGACCCAGTGAGCTATTGATTTGCTTTCTCTTACCACAGTTTACATATATAATATTATAAACTTCATGTTACATTTTATTCTTCCACATCCAATTATTTTTTCAAAGATAATCAAATAACAAAAAATTAATATGTCCACCTAGGTAAATGAGTGGTATTCACACCTTTGGGTATATCAATTCATCCATATGGTATCATTTTTTCATTTGCCTTAAGGACTTCCTGTAATATTTTATAATACTACAGGATTGAATTGAGAGGCACTGACCCACCTTCCCCTCCTCTTCTCTTCTCCTCCTCTTCTTCCTCCTCCTCTTTCTTCTTCCCTCTCCCTCTCCCTGTCTTCTC
>PVKS010010416.1:0-60290 GCA_004027875.1 Aplodontia rufa | reverse complement strand
AGAGTCACCCCTCCCCAGGGTACCAGGTCCTGAGTGACCTTCATGTGACCAGGTCCAGAGTCAACCTCCTCCCAGGGCACCAGGTCCTGAGTGACCTCCAGGTGACCAGGTCCAGAGTCACCCCTCCCCAGGGTACCAGGTCCTGAGTGACCTCCAGGTGACCAGGTCCAGAGTCACCTTCCTCCCCAGGGTACCAGGTCCTGAGTGACCTCCAGGTGACCAGGTCCAGAGTCACCTTCCTCCCAGGGCACCAGGTTCTGAGTGACCTCCAGGTGACCAGGTCCAGAGTCACCTTCCTCCCAGGGCACCAGGTCCTGAGTGATCTTCAGGTGACCAGGTCCAGAGTCACCCTCCTCCCAGGGCACCAGGTCCTGAGTGATCTTCAGGTGACCAGGTCCAGAGTCACCCTCCTCCCAGGGCAACAGGCCCAGAGCCAGCCCTCCCCCGCACACCCCTGACCTCTGTTTGGACCACTCTGCTTTTCTTTGTGAACCTTGACCAGGGCAGAACTGGGTGCAGGTGGTGTGTGTGGCCTGGTGTGGGGACTGGGCCAGGGGTGGCAGACGGATGCTGGCTGAGCTAGAGGATATAGCATGACGGGAATGGAGTTTGGCCCCGCGGTTGCCTGCACAGTGTGCTGGGGGACCTGGACATTGTGAGCTGCGTGGCCAAGGTCCCTGGGTCGTGGCACAGCGATCTGCACCACCCCGCCAGGAGCCAGGATGGAGAAGAGCCTGTCTTAGGGTGCCAAGTGTGGCTCCCATCGTAGGAAGCCCATGGCCTTCTTGGGGGAATTTCTGGTAGATGTCAGCTGTACTCCAGTTAGGGGCTGGGCGTGTGCCTGTGGTGAATGCTTGCCTTGGGTGTGTGAGACCTGGCTTCCACACCTAGGGACAGAGCGAACACGAGCTCCCTGAACCAGGACAGGATGCAGGGGACAGGCCCTGAGCAGCCACACAGGTGGCTTTTTTTTTTTTTTTTTTTAAAGAGAGGGACAGTGAGAGAGAGAGAGAGAGAGTGAGAATCAATTTTATTTAGTTTCTCATGTGGCTTTCGTTGTTCTGAGACTTCTCTGTGTATGTGGTGCTGGGGTTTGAACCCACGTACTCATGCATGCAAGGCAAGTGCCATAACTGCTGAGCCACCACTCCAGCCCCCACAGATGGCCTTTTACAGATGGGCTGAGCTGGTGCCCAGGTAGCAGGAGGCTCCCGGTCACAGGCGTTGCCCCCTGTGCAGACTGGGGGCAGGCTCACTGGCCTCTGGGTGCTTCCACTTGAGTTTTGAACAGGGTGTGATCCAGGTTTCCTGTGCCTGCCATGGCAGGCTGGGTGGGACAGGTCTCTTGCCCCTTCCATCCACAGGAAGGACTGGGGAGGTGCACGGAACCCCCCAAGAGCCTCAGCCACACCAGGACCCCAAGGGTAGAGACCTTGGGCCCAGAGCCTGACCTGGTGGTGCAGGGAGAAGAGGTCACTAATGTTGCATGGGGGACAGGAATTGGGACAGACAACACTTATTTTACCAGCCTCACCCACACTGCCACAGCCTACGACAGGGTCCGAGTTCCTGCCCCTGGAAGCCAGCAGGCGATGACTTTGGTGGAGGGGAAACTGAGACCTCCAAGGCCAGGTTGTGGAAAGTGATGCTGTTCCCTGTCTGGAGTGCTTGCCCTGGGGCCTGGGTGCTGTGGAGAGGCCGGAGGGGTTCTGGTGGCAGTTCTAGAGTAGATGGCCACACACAGCGAGGACACCCGCAGGTGGTCCCATCCTGGCTGGAGGTTGCAGCAGGCCAACCTCAGGAAAAGCAGCTGCCCTGCCGTGCCTGCTGTGGCTGGTTGCCCTGGGCTGTGGTGCCCTATCTGGTGGAGTCTGCCACAGGCAGGGATGGCTCATTCTGCTGCAGTAGATGGGCACACAAGAGTGCACTCAGAGGAGGGTCAGAATGAGCGGGGCCAGGCGATGCATGTAGGGAGGCAGAGGAGGGTCCACCCAGGACAGAGGCAGCGGGGCTGGGGTCTCCAGAGGGGCCATGGTTCCAGAGCCACGTGGCAGCGCAGAGTAGCCGGGAGCGGGAAGTGGGCTGCCAGGAGGAGGAGCAGTGGCCCGGGTGCGGGGCTTTCTCTTGGGTTCTCTCTGGGCTGGAATGAACCTGGGGGGCAGGGGGAGCCAGGGTCCTAGGAGCAATAGCAGCCCCCCACTGAAGGGCTTCCCAGAGGTTGGCCAGTGCCCCCAGGGAGAAGGAGGACTGCGTCCGTACCTGGGCAGTTCTAGGAGCATCTGCCCACTGACAGGCCCAAGGCAGGGCACTAGTGTGCAGGATAGGGGGTAGGCAGGGGTCTGCCCAACCCCTGTGCCAGTGGGAGGCAGAAGGTGGCCTCAGGGCAGCCAGGCGAGGGCCCCCTCCCGGTCGCAAAGATCTTTCCCCAGCCCTGTATTCAGTCCCTGGGGAGGGAGAGAGGGCAGGGGCAGAGTTAGGGGATGGGGTCCTGCTGGGGAGCTGTGCCAGCCTTGGGAGGGGTGGAGCCAGATGGAGCCCATGGGGCACCCCTGAAGCTGTGTGAGATGCAACCCTGGTGGGCTGGTGGCCATGATGACTCTGTCCAGGCCCTTTTTGGGCACGGCAGGCCCTGTATGGCCTTTACCCCATGTGGGTGGGCCTGGGTCCCTGGGCCACATCTCAAATGAGTGTCTCCTGGCTCGGCCTGGCGATTTCTCTCCAGCCCAGGGGAGGGGCAGGCTGGTGGGCTGGGACCGGTGGCCCGAAACAGTTCCCTTTCTCGCCCCCACCCGCGTTGAAGCGGGTCAATTTTTCAGACCACATTTGCTCTCTTATTGTTTATTTTCAGGCAGCAGCAGCAATTTTCGAGGCCACTGCCACTGCCCACCTCGGCTATCTCGCGGGTCACCTGTCACTCCAGAAAGGTCAGTGGCTCATTCAAAGTTCCATCACTTCATGTGAGCAGGCAAATACGATTTCATCTGCTGCAGCCTTGGTGCGGGCCAGAGACCCCAGCCTGTCATCCCTTCCGGGCCAGGGACTCACTGTGCAGTCTGATGACATGCCCTTGCTGGCCGCCTAGACAGGCTTCCATGGGGAGGCCAGGTGCCTTTCTGCCCCAGCCTCTGAGGAGGGAATTATCCAATAACTCCAACCCGCTCGCATCGCAGGTCAGCCTCCTTGTCCACAACACCACCTTCCTGGCAGGGCAGGGTGGCCCCGGGTGGAGCCACAGACAGACCAGCATCCTCCTGATGCCCCAGCCACCCTGGGCCCAGCCCCAGCCACCCCAAGACACTCAGCACCTCACCAACCAGGCGGACTTGCCAAGCCCATCTTGCAGCCATTTTTCGCCTTGGGCATCTTTGTGCCAGGTCCCACCAGGCCTCCGGTCCCAAAGACGGACACGTCCATGCCATTCAGAGAGCACACAGCCCAGGCTGGGGAGCTAGGGGCCCCTTGGCCCTCAGTGCACCCCACGCTGGGCTGCTGGGCTGGAGGTGCAATGGTGGGTTGCAGTTGGGTTACGCAGGGTGCCAATGCTCATGTGCACCTCCTGGGACGGCCATGGCCCCAGGCTGGGCATGGTTAAGGCTATGGGGTCACCTCCCTCCCTCAGACCATTTGCATACTTCATTGTCATTCAGACCACATGTGCTGACCAAGGGTCTGGACCAGCAGCTGAACCAGTCGGCTGGCTTCCTTGTGTCCAGCTCTGCCCAAGGCTGTGGAACTCTGGGCCACTGTCTTGGGCTTTCTGAGTTTCATCTCCTTGCACTGAAGCACTTAGGACACCCCTCTGATCCATCCTGGGGGAGGGGACTGGGAACCATGCCCTTCCTGCTGTGGGCTCCTGATTGGCCACCCAGAGGTGCTCTGAGACCAGAGGCCTGGTTCTGCTGATTCCCTCCCACTGCACCTGGGGCTTGGGCTGTGTGGTGCAGCTGGCCCTGCACCTGCTCTCTTCCCACCCAGAGCCCCTGGCCCCTTCCTGGAGACTCTCAGTCCCCCACTGGGCTCTGCCTTGTCCTGTTCCTCACATGTGCACCTCCTCACAGACCAGAGGCTCTTGGGCCTTGCAAGGAGCCTAGCACATGGCTCCCAGCAGGCTGGAGGTGTGGAATGAGGGAGAAGGGTTGGGTGACTGAGTGAAGGCTGCAGGGAGGCAAGGTGGGGCCAGGGCTAGGTTGAGACTCTGTAAGGGGACAATGAGCCCATAGAGAGCCCAGCCCTATGGGGAAAGGAAGAGCCACTCCTGGTGCGAATCAAAGGTTAACAGGAGCCTTCTCCATGTCTATCAACAGCCCCAAGAACAGCCTACTGCTTGAGGTTGACCCTAAGCTCTGTATAATAAGCATTCAGTTATTACCTATCCACCCATCCACCAACTCTCCATCCATCATCCATCGACTCACCCATTCATCCGTCTGCACGGCCATCTACCCTCCTCCATTCATTCATAACCATCCATCCATCCATCCATCACCATCCATACATCCATTCATCATACATCCATAACCAACCATCTATCCATCTATCCATAACCATCCATCCATCTATCCATAATACATCTATTCATCACACATCCATAATCAGCCATCTATCCATCCATCCATCCATCTATCCATAACCATCCATCCATCCATCCATTATACATCTGTTCATCACACATCCATAATCAACCATTTATCCATCCATCTGTCCATCCATCCATCCATAACAATCTGTCCATCCATACATCCATTCATCTATCCATAAACAACCATCTGTCCATTCATGCATGCATCCATCCATCCATAGAATCCATCCATCCATCCATCCATAAACAACCATCCATCCATCCATCTATCCATACATTCATCCATCCATAACCAACCATCCATCCAACCATCCATAACAATTCATCCATCAATCCATCATCCATCCATCCATCCATCCATCCATCCATTATACATCTGTTCATCACACATCCATAATCAACCATTTATCCATCCATCTGTCCATCCATCCATCCATAGCAATCTGTCTATCCATCCATCCATAACAATCCATCCATTCATCATCCATCCATCCATCCATCCATCCATAAACAACCATCTGTCCGTTCATGCATCCATCCATAGCAATACATCCATCCATGACAATCCATCCATCCATCCATCCATCCATCCATCCATCCATTCATCAATTCATCATACATCCATAACCAACCATCCATGCATCAATTCATCCACCCATCCACCCATCATCTGTCCATCCATCCAACCATCCATAACAATGCATCCACCCACCCATCCATCCACCTATCCACCATCCATCTCATCAGCAAGTTCACGAACCTGGGCACTTGTGTCCAGTGGTTTGTTTCAGGGTCTCATCCTCCGAAGAGAGCACAGTGCTGCCTTGTGTTCATACTTCTGTATGCATGCACAGGTGTGAAATGAGTGGAAGGACAGGTGAGAGCAAGGCTGGTGACCTCACCTGGACCTGAGGTCCAGCCTGGTGTCCTCCGTTCAGCTCCTGTGCATCTTTTCTAGTACTCCTCCAGGGCAGAGCCTCATTTTCCTGGGCTCACAGCCTGGCCCTGTGTAGGCTGCTTCTCAGGGCAAAGGAGGCAAAGGCCTTTGCTCCCAACCCGCCACGTCCCTGGTGCCAGGCTTCAGAGCACCTTGCTGGTCTCCCAGCCCTGGGGCCCTGCCTTTGGGGACAGATGCTTACTGGGGTGGAGATGGAGCTGAGGGGAAGGCCATCCTCAGGACTCTCCTGGCCCCCACAAGGTGGGCGCAGGGCCACGGGCCAGGAAGCCAGGCACTGGTGCCCATCCTTGGGGTCATCGGCAGGGCTCCCCAGCTCCACCTACCCCTGTGTGCCCTATCCCATGTCTGCTCTTGCCAAGCACCAGGAGGGGCTTGGGGTGGCAGCCTTGGGTCAGGCCTGCCAGGCCAGGGAGGATGGAGAAAGCAGACAGCAGGGTGGGGAGGAGGGGTGGCTCTGGCCGCACGCACCCCTGCGCATGCTGTGGAGAGGAGAAGGGGAGATAACTGATGGGTAGTATTTTAAGGCATATTAACCCAATTACAAGTATATTTTTACAATCGTGGCTCCAACATTTATCACGCGCGTTTATTAGCCCCGGAGCTGGGCTGTGTCAAATGAAGGCTGCGAAGCAGGCGCATTTCATTACGCTCAGCCCGCGCCGGGCGCTCCTTCCCGCGACTCTTAAACCGCATGATTTTATCAAAATCTTCGGAAATTGAAGCAATCACTAAAAGGTGTCGGGGAATTAAAATGTTCTGTCTCGGTGAAAGAGATACACTTCTTGTAACATATATCAGTGGCTCTTTTTTTTTTTTTTTAAAGACACATTACTATGCAGAGAAAAGGCATCAACGTAGGTGGGGGCATTCCAGAAGAATCTGGCAACTGTAATTCTTCATGCTTAAAAACCGCCTTCTGAGGGACGTGCTGTGGGGGAGCCTTCTGTGTGCCGTCGCTCTCTCCTTCTTTCTTTCCCACCCTCCTTGTCAGGGTCACGTCATCCAGGACTCTGCTCCGGGGAAATGGAATCCAAGCACCCAGGTGTCGGGGGTGCTCACGCTTGTGTCCCTCACAGCCAAGGAAGCCATGCAGGGCCAGGTGGACTGTTCCTGGCCATCCTTTGGTGCAGCAGGCTTTGCTGTCTTCCTGCCCTCTGTGGGAATGGTCCCGGCTGCTCCCCGTCTGCTTTTGACTTCCTGCCCTGTGTGTGAGAGAGGTCCTTGGCTTTGCCGGAGGTGACAGGCCACGAGCTGCCCCTGGTCATTTCTGAAGGCTCACACGGCGTCACCTTGGTTCCTGGGACAGAGGCTTCTGCAGCAGCAAGGGCCCTGGGGGATTTGGCATCTCCTCTCAGAGGTGTGGGGCCACCCCAGATCCTATGCAGGGTCTGTGGCTTCTTAGGACCCCGAGGTCAGCACCAGCTCAGTCACTGCCCTCAGATGTCCACCTGGCTGCAGAGGCCACTGGTTGATGCCTGCGGAGGTCTGGACAGGGGCTGGGCAGGTGGGGGTGCTGTGAAGGGGGGCAGGGGGCCAGCACAGGTGGCTGCAGGGCAGATGGGCATCAGCTGGCCTCGGGGTCTGGGGAGGGAGAGGGGAGGCTGAGGACCCCCTTGGGGGCTGGGAGTTGGCCCTTGCTGCAGCCCTGAGCAGAGGCTGTCGGAAGCCCTCAGTGGTCTGGGTGTGAGAGTCGGGAGATGGCGCTGCAGGGTGGGTGCTGGGCAAGGACCACCCAGGCATGAGTCCCAGCGGGCAGCCCTCGTGCCACTGAGAGGCTGTCTCTCCCTCTCTCTGTTTCCTTTAACGTTTTATTTTCAAAGGCAATGTGGCTGAAAACCTGGAAACCACGTGGACGTCTGGCCAGGTGCCTGCAGCTGTGGTGGTCCCCAGGGTGAGAGGCACGGCTGGGGGACCTGTGGGGAGCCTTGCTGAGTGACAGCCTGTGACCCCGCTCCCTGCGGAGATGAGAAGGCCAGGCAGGGTGGCTGGCCAGGCCACAGAGGGGCCTCGTGGTGGAGGGCTGTCTGCTGTACAGGGGCATCATGGTCGTGGTACCCAGCGGTGGTCTTGCGGGGTCCCAGTCCTGACCGTGGTGCCCAGTGGTGGTCTCATGGGGCACTGTCCCTGTCCTGATGGAGAGGCACCCAGCGGTGGTCTTGCGGGGTGCTGGTCTCTGATTGATTCTCACAACTGAATCTACAGTTTTCTGAAAATAAGTGGTTTGTTCAGCAGAGTCGCCTAAGCCTTAAGCCTGGTATGAAGGAAGCAACCCCCACCCTTCCCACTTCCAAGGATGCTGCGGTGGCCTGGCCGCCCCAGGATCTCTCTGGGCAGCACCCGGGCAGCCTCCTCCTGAGAACGTGTGGACAGTTCTGCAGGCTCTGCTGGGAGTCAGGTGCCAGTTCCGGTCAGAGCACAGGGACCCTGGGCTCTTGTCAGACTTCCCTGCTCCTTGGCCTCCTGCCCGTGTGCTGGGGCTCCTGGCCACCCTGCCCTGAGGCTGTGTGGGAGACCCAGAGAGGGGAGGGCACACATCATAGCCAGGGCCTGAGGAGTAGCTGTGCAGGTACCTGCTTGGAAGTCCAGCCCTGGCTGCTCCCATGTAAGTCACACTGGTCAGCAGGGACAGCAGGTCCCTTGCAGGAGTGGTGGCATCTTGGGGCTGAAGAAGATGTCTGGCCCCTACAGAGGTGTGAGGAGAGGGTGGGGCCAGCTCCTGACACCCAATGGGTTGTCTGTGGGCTCAGTCCCCACAGAGTGGATTGGGGCTGTGACCTCATGGTGGTCCCCAGGAATGGTCCCCCAGCCCCTGAACCCCCACACCTCATTGCTCTGTCACTCCCTGTACCTGTGCCCCAGCTCAGGGGCCATGACCCCCATGTGCTGCACCGGCAGGAACAGACCTGAGGCAGAGGCAAGACAGCACCTTCTGGGGATGGTGGTGCAGGTCTCCCTGGAGTTACATCCAGTCCCATGAGGCTCCACTCAGAATCTGGGCCATGAGAGGCACAGCCTGGCCTCTGGGGTGGGGTTTCCTCTAGCAGGACAAGGGAGAGGAGGAGACAGAGGGCCTGAGTGGATCACAGGCCATATGAGGCATCTCAGCTAGTCAGAGCTGGAGTTCCAGCACTCCATCCTTGCCTGGCTGGGGCTGGGTGGGGGCCGGCTGGCTCCTGGGAATGGTCACCTGCCCTCCTGGACATGGGTTGATCCTGAGGGCCCCAAGCAGGCTTGATCTGTCAGATCAAGCATCAGCATCCAGCTGGGGTTTGCTTGGTCTGTGTACATGGTGCTGGGTTTGAACCCGTGTCCTTGCACATGCCAGGATAGTACCGTAACTGCCAAGGCGCCGCTCCAGCCCCTCAGGTGCTTTCTATTTATCTGCCAGTCACGCCTTTCATTTGCACCTGGGGCCATTTCCCAAGGCTCTGAGCTGGCCCCTACTCTGACAGCCACTTAGCCTGCCCTGGGTTCCCAGTTCCTCAGTGTGACCACTGGGGTGGGAGCAGCTCCCAGTGTGGCCACGAGGGAGGCCCAGACATGCTGAGGCTCAACAGATGCTGTCTCCCCCATCCCAGCTAATGGGTGTCCTGGAGCCCATGGTCCCTGCCCAGGAGTCACCTGGGATTGTGGCGTTCTCCAAGAGGGTGGCCCCCAAGAGTCCTGCTGCCCAACCTCTCTGCTCACAGTGGCGCTGGGCAGACAGGGCTCTTCATGTGCAGAGGTGCTGTGGGCCTGACTCTGTTCTCACCTCCTCCCTATGGCCAGGGCACCCCATGGGTCCTGGCTGCCCTCTGAGCCCAGATGCTGGTAGTCTTTGGCCCCTGCCGGCGGCTTGGCTGGCCATGTTTCCCACATGCCTCAGTGGGCGGGCGGTGGTGGCCACGTCTCCACCCCCAAAGCAGCGGGTATGGCAGGGTCTGTCCGGGGATGGGGGTTGCAAGAAGGTGCCTTCTTCCGTCACACACCTGCTGCACTCAAGAGGCGCACTTTCCAGGACGTGTCAGGAGGAGAGAGAAGGGCCCCGAACAGTGAGGTCGAGAGGATGACAAGAATCGCCACCCCCACCTGGAAGCCAGAGGTTGCTGGGCACGTGCCCTCCCCTGCAGGAAGCCCTCCAGGCTGTGGCGGGACCCCAGGGCTGGCAGGTGTCTGGTCTGGGGCTTGGGCCCTTCAGGAGGACCACGTCAGGCCCCGTGGACACATCGCCTGCTGCATTTCCTGCTTGTCGGGGCCACCGACTTTGCCACGCGGGGTCAAGAGTTATCCTGCTGCGTCTTTTGTGTTCTAAATTTAATTGTCGCTCTTCTTTTCTCCCTTAAAAAGATCAGTAAAAACTGTTAATTTGATCAATACTTAATTTTTTCACCCGGAGAGCGTTTCTTCTGCTGGCCCGTGATAAGCAGGCGGCGGGGCAGAGGGACAAGTAAATTGTCAGGAATTTCTCCGCTCTCCCGCGGCCACTCCACCACTTAGAGCCGTGTAATTTATACCCCGGCAGTCGCTCTGCAATTACCCTGTCTATTGCTGTCGACAGTATCGCACTATCTTTTAAATAGATCCGGCTTGGCTGGCCCAGACGAGCCAACAGGACAAATGACGCCATCCCTCATTCCGCAAGTCCTGGAGAGATAAGTCCCTTAAAGAGGGGACCATTTATCAGCTGATACGAGCCCGGTACTTACAAGCCCACTTCTTTGTTTGGGCTCTTTTCAGATTTCCAAAGCTATTGATCTGCTGACGATGGGGGTGCAGGGCGAGGGGCGGAGTGTCCAGGAGCAGCCCTGAGGGCCTGTGCTCACCCCACAAGGCGGAGTGTCCTGGGAGGGACTGTGGGGCTCCCGGGACCACTACCTGGCCTCAGTGGGGCCTGGCCAAGGCAATGTCCTCGTGAGTTTCTTCCTTGGAGTGGGTGAGGATGAGGTGCTGCTGGGAAGAGGTGGAGTGCCCAACCTGGATCTGCCAGCCCCCCACTGTCATCTGCAGTGTGGGAAACATAGGAGCCCCTGGGGGATGCCCCTTGAACTGGGTGGGCTCTGCTCTTAAGTGGAGGCCTGGCCTTGTGGAGGCTGAGGCTGGAGGCCCCCAGGGTGTGTGAATGAGAGGCACTGGGCTGGGCTGCTTCAGGTAGTGGTAACTGGCTCTGACTGGCCTCAGGCTGGGGGAGTCTGGACCTATGCCCCAGTGAGCAAGCCCCTCCTTGGCAATCCTGCCTGGGGACAGCGTTGGGGAGCTCAGCCAGTCCAGGCCTGAGGCCCAGGACAGCCCAGGGTTGCCCCACACCCACCTGGCAGGGGCAGGGTGGCACCCACGGGCCCAGACCTAGCTCCCACCCTCTGACCCTTCGACCTCAGTGTTGGGTGGGCTCAGGCCTCAGTGTCTTGGGTGCTCTGAGCAAGTGCAGGTGGGCCAGGAGACATTTCCTAGGTCCTGAGGACCCCTCCCCAGAGCTGTCCCTAGAGAGGAGCCTTGTGGGGAGCTGTCCCTGTTTCTGGCTGGCAGCCCTGCCCACATGGGTGGAAGGATCCCCACAGCTGCTTCCACAGGGTGAGGGGCAGGCGGTACCCGGGCCCTGGAGCCCCCAGATGCTAAAGCCCAGCTGGCAGCAGTGGCCCTGGGGAGTGACCTGCCCTCAGCTGTGGGCGAGGGTGGTGAGGGACGATCCCTGGAGGGAGCCACAGGCTCAGCACCTCCCTGGTGGGTGCCCCTCTGTGTGGACACATAGGATGTACAGCCTTGTCCTGTGCTGGCTGTAGCCCCTCTGCTCCTGCCAATTCTGCCCCATGACCTCCTGGTGGCTGTGGTCCTCTGCTGGGGTCCCATGACTTCTCTTGTGGCCCTGGGTACCTCTGCCCACCTGGTCTTGAATGAGGGGCTGGGCCAGTGTGGGCCCAGGCCACCGGGAGCTGCGGGTAACAGGTGTTGCTGTAGAGGAGGGGCTGGGAATGGTGGGGGCAGCGGGCGCTGGAGTGGACCAGGGCCGAAGGGCTGGCTCAGCCCTCTGTGCCGCTCAGGAAGTCAGGCTTTTCCTCCAGCGTCTGGTGATCTGTGTGGTCCCTGCCACAGGTCCGAGCCTCCCTGCAGGAGCCGTGCCCTCCCGGCCACGTGGTCACCACGGCTGCCTCACTCCGATGCTGAGGACATCACTCCACCCTGAGATGGATGGGAGCACCCAGCTGGACGTGGCTGATGTGGCGATACACACGGTCATCTGTTTGGTCTTAATTTAGAAAAGCAGAGATTGCTAGGCAGCACTGCCCCACGGTGCCCGATGGTATCTGGTGGGTTCAGAGCTCAGCTTCTCCAGTTTATCTTCCTCAGAGCTGCACCACTACGCAGGCACGAGGGCCCAAACGCAGCACAAAAACAAATAGAAATGATCTTTGCAGCGCCTCTCTTTAAAAATAGTGTTCATTTATCATCCCCCCGCATGGTGCTGGGCTGTGCCTGAGGTCTGGGGGACCGACTGCGTGGGCCTGAATGTTTGCGTCCCTTCCCCTCTCTCTGGTCCAAGCCTTCTTTCTGCTCTAGCCAGGAAGGGGTGGCACGGGCCAGTTCTTGGCTTCCCCATTAGTAAACAAGGGGCTGTGGAGAATCCCTCAGCTCAGAGACTACAGGGGTCCTTGTGCTGTCCCTCCCTGGTCACCTATGGAGGGGCTCCTGCTCTTTCCCTGAGACTCCCAGGCACCTGGGTGGACCCTGCAGCCACAGCTGGAAAGAGCCACAGGTGGGGTAGAGCCTCAGGCCAGGCCACATGTGCAAGACACCCAGGGCCCACTGTTTACCTCCCCAACCAGCATGAGACAGGTAGGGGCTGCAATGAGCAGGCAGGTGCTGTGTGGCTGGACAGGGGCAGAGGGAGACTCACTGCTACCTTGTCATGGCAGAGCACATTGCACCGTGCCAAGCACTTCTGCTATCTTGTCCTCTGACCCTTCTCCTCTGTTCCTGGCCTCTCCAGGTGCACAGAGTCTGGTGGTGCCCAGCAAGGGACCAGCCTGCCTGGGGAGGGGAACCACCAGAGTCTGCAAGGCTAAGACTGTGGAACTGGGGGGAGAGAGAGAGAGGTGGGATGTTTGCAGTCCTGGAGAAGGAGAAAAGAACAAAAAAGACCAAGTACGCGAACATTGGAAACCTCAGTGCAAGACTGCAGAGAGAACTCCTGTGACAGGCACAGCTCAGAGCTGATGGGGACAGGAGAGGAACAGAGAGACTGAAAATCAAGGCATGGAAGCAAGACATACCAGGCAGATAAGAACCAGAGAATCTTGGGGTAGCAATGCTGATGTTCCACACAAGAGAGAATTAAGGCCAAAATTAGCACAAGGGACAAAGAAGACTATTAGGCACTGGCTCAAAAGAAAATAGATGAAGAATATATAAGGACCACGTACCTGCATCAAATACTATAGTCTTAAAGAACGTGGAAAACCACCAGGAGAAATGTAGCTGAGCTGCGTGGAGTTTGGAACTTTCTGCAGACTTCTGTAAAATGATTATGTATACGAAAGGAAGTACAGGCATTTGCACTTGAACGCTGTAGTGAACTGATCGATCTGCACATCCCTATCGGTTCACACCCCACAGAGGCCTTGCAGCAGGGCCGTCTCACAGAGGCAGGCAGAGCTAAGGCATGTGGAAGGAAGAGGCATCAGTTCCAGAAGGGAGGACAGAAGTCAGCCAAAAGGAGAACATCTTTACCCTTAAAAACAAGAGGAAATTTACAGAGCTAAGACACACCATGTAAATACACGAAGACAGGCAGACCTCCTGCAAGTGGGTGAGCAAGGAGGAATGAAGCATGTGGAACAAACGTAGAATGGAAATTGGAAAAGAGCTGCAAGAACGAGAGGAGTCGTGAACGACTGTGCACAACGCACTGTGCAATACACACAGCACGTAAGCCACGTCCCCCGAAAACCGAGCCCAACGCACCCCAGAGCAAACAGAACCCAAGCAGACCCGCACCCAGGAAAGCAATCGGGACGGGAGACAGCTGGATCCCCGCGAAAAACCCTCAAGAAAGGTTCATTATGTCTGTCAAAGTTAAACCTGCAACACAGGCATGTCTACTGCAACTTAAATTTCATGTGTGTAATGAAGCAGTTTAAGTCAGAGAACCGCACGGTCAGAAAGAAGCAATTAAAAAATTCCACAACAGTTATCCGATTCAACTGTATCCCTTTTCTGAACCTGCCCCATATTTTAAATTAGCCGATCACAGAGATTGTACCTGAGCTCCTCCAATCAGAGAGGGGGATGGTGCTTTGTTAGAGATAAATACTGGGGGCTGCCCGCTCAGGTGTGGTTGCTTGCTGGACTCCTTTTGTGAGCACACCTTTCTGCAGAAGTGAACTTTACCTCGCTCACCTACTTCCGAGCACCTGCTTCCAACCGTGGTTTGTTTTATCACATGCCCAATATTTCTTTCTTTCTTTCTTTCTTTCTTTCTTTCTTTCTTTCTTTCTTTCTTTCTTCTTTCTTTCTTTCTCCCTCTCTCTCTTTCTTTCTTTCTTTTTCTTCCTTCCTTCCTTCCTTCCTTCTTTCTTTCTTTCTTTCTTGAGAGAGGGACAATGAGAGACAGAAAGAGAGAATCAATTGTATTGTTTTTCTCATGGCTTTGTTGCTCTGACACTTCGCTGTGTATGTGCTGTACATGGTTCTAATCCATGGACTCATGCATGCAAAGCAGGTGCCTTAGCTACTGAGCCACCGCTCCAGCCCCTTTCTTTTTTTAAAAAAAAATTTAAGACAGAAAGAGAGAATCAATTTTATTTATTTTTTCATCTGGCCTTTGTTTCTCAGACACTGAGTTGTGTATGTGGTGCTGGGGTTCAAAGCTGGGACCTTGCACATGTCAGGAAAGTGCTCCAACCACTGAGCCACTGCTCCAGCCCCTACACCTGGTATTTCTAACATTTCTTATGCACACTCTTCCAGAGAATAGAAAACAAGGTTAAATCATCTCAGGTCATTTTATGAGCTGCTGATATACTCTTACTCCAAAATCAGAAAAGAAAGAACAGTTATAAACCTTTTTAATAAAAATCCTAAATAGAATATAATCAACCCCAATGGTAGTCTTTTATTATTTTATTTTTATTGTTATCAAATGGATTTATTCCAAGAATGCAAAGATGGTTCAGCAAGAGAAAGATCAGTCAATGTGGTCTACCTCGTTAATCAACTAAGGAAAACACTCACGTGATTATAGGTAGAGAAAAATCTGATAATATTCAATCTCTGTTTATGGTTCAAACTCACAGAAAACCAGGAGTGGAACATTTCCTGAACTTGATCAAAGCCACCTATTTGAAGTCTGACAGCAAACACAAGTATTCATTAGAAAACTTCATGTGACATCCCTTGTAAGGTCAAGAATACAGCAAGGCCATGCACCATGGGTGCTCAAACTCGTTACCAAGAAGAATGGAATAAGACAGGAAAAAATAAACTGGAGCAACGGGACTGAACAGGGAGGGCCACCCCACTGCTAGGAGGTGGCCATGGTGACCCGCAAAGAAATGCAGTGGGATCAGCAGAGATGTGGCTAGGACTGGTGAGGGAGTCAGCAGGCAGTGACTTGGGGTTGGTGACTAACATCAGGTGTTGCATGATGAATCAGCCTGTGGCATTGGTCATCTCATGCATGCTGTAGGTCAGGCATTTGGGAGCAGCATGGACAGGGTTTCTGGCCCAGAGTCCAGCATGAGGCTGAGCTCAGGATGCTGGCCCTGGCCTGGGGTCCCACATGAGGCTGAGCTCAGGACGCTGGCCCTGGCCCTGGGTCCTGCATGAGGCTGAGCTCAGGACGCTGGCCCTGGCTGGGCTGAAGGACTGCTGCCAAGATGGCACACATGAGGTGTGTTGGACCTCAGCTCCCCACTGGCACTGGTAGAAGGCCTGATTTCCCCACTATGGGACCTGCCCACACAGCTCTGCAACAGTGTCCCTGTGGCATGTAGCTGGCTGTCCCTGAGCTGGTGACCCAAGAGAGACCAGAAAGAGGACAATCAGCTCTCCAAAGTCACACAATGCACTTGAGCCCTCTCCTCCCGGGAAGGTGTCCCTGCCTCCTGTCCACACTCTGCAGGAAGGGCGTGTGCTTAGTCTCTTAGAGGAAGAGCACCAGAGTCTGTGATCATGTTTCAAATCCACCACAGCTATCTCACAAAACCACCCGTGCTCAGCACAGCTGGAAAATGCAACCAGGGCACAAGGAGCCCTTGCATGAGGCCGCCAAGACCTAAAGCACTGAGGAATCAACATTAAACAGAATGGTCGAGGCCCTTGAATCACATCTAGGCCCGGAGCCACGGCTCAACAGTTACGGCGCTTGCCTGGCTCGTGTGAGGATGTGGGTTCAAACCCCAGCATCATGTACACAACAAAGTGCTTGTTGGAGCAATGAAGGCCACGTGAAAAACTAAATAAAAAATGGATTCTCTCTTTCTCTCTCTCTTGTTGTCCCTCTCTCTTTAAAAATTTTTTTTAAAAACCTAAATAAAATTGATCCTCTCTCTCTCTCACTGTCCCTCTTTCTTTAAATATATATATATAGGAGTGGTGGCTCAGTGGTTACTGCAATTGCTGGCGTGTGCAAGTATGTGAGTTCAAACCCTAGCACCCACGTACACAACTAACTGTCTGAGCAATGAAAGCCATGTGAAAAACTCAATAAAAATTGATTCTCATGCTGGAGCGGTGGCTCAGCGGTTTCGGTGCTTGCCTGGCAAGCACGAGGACCCGGGTTCAAATTCCAGCACCACGTACACAACTGAGTGTTGGAGCAACTAAGGCCATGCGAAAAAACTAAATAAAGTTGTTAAAAAAATATATATATATATACTTAAAGAATATATTTTTAAAAACTAAATAAAATTGATTTTCTCTTTCTCTCTCCCTGCCCCTCACACACACAAAAAGATCCAAGTCTACCAAAAGGAAGCCGAGGTCCACCACTCATGGGCACTCACCTAGCCTTGAACACACGGGTGCTCGCTGAATCAAGTACAAATGAAATATAATTCAAATGAAAGGTTTGTGAGAAATGCTGCAAGATTCACGTTATAGACGAGTATGTAAGAACATCTTAGTCATATTTTGAGAAGGAAGGGCTGAGGGCCGGAGAGCTGCCCTGCAGTCAAGGTGCCCAGGGCACCTGGTAAAGGACACTGGAGTGGAAGAGTGGCCCACAGAGCTGACTGGAGGCCCCTCTAGCAGATCCATATGTTCACGGCAACCTGATATACAAGAGAGTTACATCAAGTTTTTGGACAGGGAGATGTTTGGAAAATAATACAGGTGTTTAGAAACCAGGCCTGGAGAAAGCTCCAGGATGTTGGCTGGGGCGATGACGTTTTGAACATGAACCTGAAAGCACAGGGACCAAAGTACGAGAAGACAAAGGGGGTTTTGTCAAACCAGGAGGCGTGGGGGAGTGAAGACACCTGTGGAACGGGAGGGAACACCTGCCAGCCACACAATATGAGCCATGCAGGCCAATGTTCAAAATACGCAAACAGTTAAAACAGGTCAAATGCAAGAAAAGAGCTGATCGAAACACGGCCAAAAGCTGGGCTGGTGTCCCCCGCCTGTGATCCCAGCAACATGGGAAGCTGAAGCTGGAGGGTTGCAAGTTCCAGGCCAGCCTCAGCAACTTAGTGAGGCCTAGTCTCAAAGTAAAATTTGAAAAATGGGCTGGAGATGAAGCTCAGTGGTAAAGTGACCCTGGGTTCAATTCCCATTATCCCCCCCAAAATAAATAAAATAAAATAAACAAATAACAAGTGCCCCAAGGACCTGCATGGACAGTTCTGAGAAGACACACGAGTGGCTGACAGGGACGTGTAGAAGTGTCCAGCATCACCAGCCACCTGGGAAATGCAAATCAAAGCAGCAGTGAAAACCAACTCACACTGGTTAGAATGAGTTTTACCAAAAAAGACGGATGGTGGCAGATGCTGGCGGAGGGAAGGGAAGCCCGAATACTCGGCAGGATTGCAAGTCGGTGCGGCCACTGTGGAAAATAGCATAGGGCTCTCCTCCCAAAATTGCAAACAGAGCCGCCGTGATCCAGTTGCGCCACCCATGAAGCGGTGGGTGGCACAGATGTGTGCTGTCCTGTGTCTACTGGGGCACCCTTCACAACAGCCAAGATGGAGTCTCCCCGGCACCCCCCAGGAGTCCATGGATGGGGCAGTGTGGCTCACATGCTCAGTAGAGCACTGGCTGGCTACAGGTTTGCCACGGCGAGGTGATCTGAAGGAGTGGGAGGGAGACACAGGCCCTTGTGCATAGTGTCACCAAGGTGTGGCTCTGGAGAGGCAGAGAGCAGAGGGTGGATCCCAAGGGAGGGGCAAGGGGAAGATGCCCTGGGGAGGGAGGAAGCTGAGAGACCTTCCGGGCAGCTCTGATCACAGCGAAGAGCAACATAGTATGCTTCCTTATTTTCCTTTTTTTTCTTAGTTTCACAGTCATACATAGTAGCTGGGTTCGCAGCGTGTTCTCGAGTGACTGAGTGTTTTCACCACAAAAATGAGGCTGTGCCCATGGCTTAGCAGCTACAAAACCTGCATCCTCCAGAATCTCAGTGCACATGGGAAGAATGTGGCTTAGGTATCATGGCAATAAAAATCAGTTGATTTATTAAGAATCAATAATGACAAATGGAGGACAGGTATGTGCACGCTTTGACAGGTTTCACTGAGAGTGGGCTCTGGACCTCCTCTGCTACAGTCTGCACTGACCTTAGGGTCATTCTGGGGACCACCGGAATGCAGCACCAGTTATGATACACAGCTTCTGCTGGCTTCTCTGGGGCCACTGGTTCTGGGGACAGCCAACACCAAGAGAGGTCTCAGGACATCAGGACCATGCTGCTGATGAGACACCTGTGGTGGGCATGTGGTGGCAGCTGGCCAAGCTCCCAGCCACCAGCCTGCATTCACAAGCCATGTGGCTGACCTGGACATCTAGCTGGATGACCACCACCCTGGCCACGCCAGGCTGCATAGGGAAGTACGAGGCACGCCCTCCCCAGGTCCCCAGTGCTCAACACTGGGAGCGGATTGAGGTGCTTCTCTGAAGCTGTTAGGGTTTGGAGAGGTTTTTTATGCAGCAACAGGAACTGGAGTTTCCAGGACAACACTGGCAGGAAATGGAAGGAAGGGCCCCACCTCATACCCCACACATGGAAGCCCAGATGTCAGAGACAGTGCCAGAACTGCAGGCGGCTAGGAAAAGTGTTGAAGTTCTTTGTGACCTTGGGGAGGAAGGAATTTCTCAGATGAGACTTTGAGAGACCAAATCATAAGGTGAAAAATGGACACATTTGATGACATCAGAAAGAAGGGCTCTGTTCACGGACTTCAATAGACTAGTGGGTGGCAGCCAACAGGTGGTTTCGACAGCATGAGACGTGTGAAGGATTGATGCACCTTGCAGAAGAGTGCCGCAGATCCCCTCAAAGAAAACAGAACGTGGATGATGGTGTGAGCCAGCAGATCCCAGAGAGGAGGCCAGGAGCTGAGCCCCAAAGAAGAGGCCAGAGACTGAGCTCCAGAGGGAGCACCAAGGGCTGAGCCCCAGAGGAAGGCCAGGGGCTGAGCTCCAGAGAGGAGGCCAAGGACTGAGCAGGGAGGAGCTACTCCACTCCCTGGGGCCAGAGGATGCAGACTGAAGGGAGGAGGTGCACTTGGCACCCATCAGAAAAGCAGAGTCAGATACCTGTGCAGTGCCAAGTACTAGTCCGAGGACACCCTGGAGAAAGCCAGCCTCAGGAAAAGCACTCTGTGCAGATGGTGGTGAGATGGGGAGTTGGGGGGCGGGGTAGTGGGTTAGGCAGTAGAGTAGTTAGAATGCTCCAGTGAAGGGAAAGCTGGTTCTCTTGTAAGATCAATTTACACCCCCAGTGCTAGTGAGGAGGGTCTGGCAAGGTGGGTCCAGAGGCAGACGCTCCCTTCTGCTAAGCCAGACACCACATTCTTTCTATTGATGCCTGAGGTGCAAACCCAAGACTGGAGCCAACCAGAACTTCCTGCGCCCATGTCCTAGATCTGGGGGAAGGGAGAGGACGACCAGTTGAAGGGGGACATCCTATGGAAAGGGCAAACCTAGGGGCTGGAGCAGTGGCTCAGCGGTTTTGGCACTTGCCTGGCATGCATGAGGACACAGCTTTGAACCCCAGCACCACGTACATGATGGAGCATCAGAGCAACGAAAGCCATGTGAAAAACTAAATAAATAAAGTTGATTCTCCTTCTCTCTCACTGTCCCTCTCTCAAAAAAAAAAAAAAGAAGAAGAAGAAGACAAACCCGACTTCCTTTCGGGCTCTGTCCCTTCTCCGCTCTGGGGGCGTCTGCTCTTTCCCGGTGCTGTGCTTTCTGTTGCTTTCTTAAAGTCTGTCTGCTACGCTTGCCTCTGTGTCCCTTGGCTTCATTCTTTGTCTCCAGGGGACATGAACCCGACTTCCACCAAGCTGGTATCAGTGGGAACCAGGGAGCCGATGCCCTCGGGGTCTTCTGCTGGGCTTTGTGCTGAGTGCGGCACAAGGTCGACTGGTTTGGCCCTGGCGAGGAAGCTGGGTCAATGGGCAGCATGCAGAGTGGCCGCAGGGCTCAGGCCTGCAGGAGTTGACACCCTCCTGGAGTGGAGACCGGTGTGGAGGGGGGCGTGCCAGCCACGTGCTGGGCTCTCTCTGCCTCCAGCCTGAGATCCTTCCTTCCCTCCCTTCCACACAGAGTCAGACCAGGGGACCCAGCTGCCTGCTTCCCTGGATGTCCCCATGGCTGGCAGAGGAGGTCCTGCTTACCTTCTTGCAATGTGGGCCTGACAGCCTTAGTGATAGTTGTCCTCTGGCCTGCCATGGAGCATGACCTGGGGGGCTCTGGCCCCTCGCTCCCAGCACAGCTGGGCCAAGCAGGAACTGGCTGTGTCCAGGCTCGTTGGAGCCTCCACAGCTGTCCTTTGCCTGGGTGTTACGTCCCAGCCCAAGACAGAGCCATGTGCTTGCTGTGCTCCTGGGAGCCTGGGCATCCCGTGCCCAGCCTGGCCCTGGCTTCTGCGTACGTGCGGCTCTTCCTGCAGTTCTCTTGGCATCTCTCTCTGCTCCCTCTCCAGGCAGCGCCTCCTGACTGGGTCCTGCTGGACGGTCAGGCTGGTCTTGTCCTGGAGGCTGGAGACGAGATGGGGCTACCTCCTGAGGCCCCTGTTGCCTGAGGGTTCCATGGAGTCTTCCGCACAGGCCCCTGATGAGGGAAGGTCAGCTAGTCTGCAAGCCCAGAAAGTCCAGGACATCTGCAGGGCCATGGCCTCGGGTCCTCTCCCACAAGTGGCGGTTCCCACCCAGGACTGACCTCTGCATCACAGCTGTGCCTGGGCCCAGTGCTCCAGTGTCTCTGCAGCCCTGGACTCTAACCATCTGCCGTGGCCCTCTTCCCCTGCAGGAGGCACGCGTGAGCTGCTTGAGGCCCTGGCTGACCCCAGCTGGTGGTTGTTGGCTAAGGGCCCCCGGGACTTGTGACATGCACAGCTCAGTAGTGGCAGAATCAGATGGTGTTGGAGGTGTTTGCCGGGGGAAATGGGAAGGGAAAGTGAAGGCTTCGAGCTCAAAGCAGCCTGGCCTTGTGATGGAAGTGGCCGGCAGTGGGCCTGAGGAGGCTCAGGAATGAAAGGGCCACCTGGGGTGGGTTTTCAGTGTGCCCTTGAGGCTGGGGATAAGAGGCCAGGACAACAGAGACCCAGGCAGCACTTCCTCATCAGGGACCAGGTAGCTGGCAGTTAGGAACCGGATCCCTGTGTCCCTGGGAGCAAAGCACAGGTGTCCCATTGGAGCCTAGACCTTCGGTTGCTGGGGATGAGAGCAAGCCCATGTTGGCTGTCAGGGGTCCTGCCTGAGTCGCTGTGGTGGAGAGCCACCACTTAGGCAGTTCCAGACCTAGAGAGACCAGAGGCCTCAGGTGGAGGGGAGGCCTGCCCTTGGAAAGGACCTGCAAGCCCACGTCTCCCTCCAAGCCTGCACAGGCCCAGGCCCTGACCAGGTCCCAGTACTGAGGAAAATGAAAAGCTCATCCTTGGGGGTAAGCAGACACCGGCTCCAAAGTGACCCTGGCTGCCAGGGATCCCAAATACCACTGCAGCCCCGAGAAGTTGGGGATTCGCAGATCCCACTCAGGGTGGACCTGCTGGCCAGCCCGGTGTTCACTTCCCATCCCCTCAGTGTGTCCCTGGAAGGGTCAGGTGCGACTGGCTGGCAGTGAACTGGGCTGCTTCCCTGTGGAGCTCAGGCTACCACCAGGGACCGCAGGCATGAGATCCACATATGGTTCCCCACAGGCCAGCCCCCCCTGCCTGTGGTAGTGAGTTCTGTGGAGTGGGGAGGTGGAGACTTGAGACTCGCAGCTCAGATGGAACCCTGCCCTCGGCAATGGTGTCAAGACCTGGGCCTTTGGAGGGGGTGAGACTCAGATGAAGCCAGGAGGGTGCAGCCCCATGAAGGGGCTAGGGCCGATGACAGGAGCACATGGCGAGGAGGCGCCGTCTCTGAACCAGGAAGAGAGCCCCGGACCCCAAAGCCACTGGCCCCTGGGTCCTGGCCTGCAGCCTCCAGAGCCGTGGGGGGTGAACGCCTGGTGTTGGAGCCCAGTCTGAAGGGCTTGCCCTGGCACCCATTGACCTGTACACACACCGTGGAGGTCAGAGCATCTCCACGGAGGGCCGCTGGCGGGAGCCTTAGCCAAGCAGCAGGAGAGTCGCAGAGCAGACTCCTTGGGCTGGCACAAACCCAGACCTCCTGCCTGTTGTTCCTTGCGGGAAGCTCCTGTCTTGGGACTGAGCACCACGCATGGGAGTCAGGAGCCCACGCTGCCTGAGCTTCTGCAGTGGACCCACCTGGGCGTGGGTTGGGCATACACAGAGAAGCCTGTCGTCAAGTGGAAATGTCATTTGAGAGGCAGTCCCCAAGTGTGCTGCCATTGAGTAACAGCTGCCCGAATCCCTCACATATCGGTAGCTCCTGCTCCTCTCCCACCTATCCCACAAGGGGCTATCACCCCTAGTGCTGGCTGACCCCTCTCTTCAGCACCTGTGCAGTGAGCGACCACGCAGCCCAAGACCAGGGGCAGGGGCTGGCAGGTCCCCGCACAGAGCTTTCCACATGGGTGTGCGCAGGCCCCAGAATGGGCCATCTTCCCTGCGTGCCTGCTCCCTGGTGGCCTGGCTGCTCGGGGAGCAGGCACTGCCCTCAGCTTGCCGCAGTGGGCTCAAGCCAAGGAACCAGCTGGTCCCAGCGCGTCCGCCATCGTCCGGGGCAGCTGGGCTGCTGGAGAGGTGTAATGGGGGCTCTGTTTGGGGCCCTCTGGGAACCACCTTGAGAAGAAGGGGTCATATCAAAGGGCACAGTTCATGCGTTGAACCAGAGACCATGGCACACAGGGCCACTGAGGCTGGTGGCCTTTACTGTTCCCTTCCACTGGTTGGAGCCACGTTCCCCAGGTAGACAAAGCTACTGCCAGGACTGGGGCGTTGTGCTGCCTTCTTGGAGGGGAGATGTTGGATGTGACCGTCCTTGATGTGATGTCTCCGCATGCTCCAGGCTACTGGACTGCTGGCCATGTCCCCACACAGGCCCCAGCTCGTTGTAGGGCTTTTCTGCCTTATAAAGGCCATCTGTCACACAGCATGGTGCCATTGAGACTGTGGACCTCAGAGGGAAGAGCACTGGTGCCAGGGGCAGGCTGCGGGACACTGTACTGCGGACTCTTGGGACTGACATCTGTGCTGGAACGAAGGGAGTTGGGAGGGGTGGTGGGGTCTGGGTGCAGGGAAGGGCAGAGGCTGGGTGGGGCAGCTGTCTAGCCAAGGCCACTGCTCAGCCCCAGCAGCCACTGTGTCCACACTGCCCCACTGGGGCTGGGCTGTTGCTCACGTTGGCTGCAGAACAGCTTTCGACACTGCAAGTGCCAAATGGTGCCAGCTGGGTGAACTCCTGCTCCCCAGCCCTACATGACGTCACGTGCTACGTCCCAGTACCATGTCCCAGGCCCCCAGGAGCTGCCAGCCTCTTGCCTGCCACACTGTGCCAGGGCAGGGGACTCCACTGCCACCAAATGAAGGGTGCACTGAAATGTTAAAGGACCAGCCTGGTGCCCTCCTGTGCCTGCCCTGCTTGGGGGGCGTCTGGCTGCTTTTCCAGCACCTGGCTGCATGCCTTCTCCTGCCAGAGACAGTGATGATGTGCAGGACAGTTACAGAAAATTCAGGCAACAAACTTAAAAAACGACAAGACTGGGAACACCTGTGGGGAATATTGAAAGCCTACTTTTTGGGGGGTTGCGGCCCCCCTCACTTGTCTAAGGGATGCAACAAACGTTGGTTCTGCTTGGTCCAAGCACTGCTCTGTGCAGCCCTGGGCAGGAGTGGTGCCATCTGCCTGCCCGGGGACCTCCCCCTCCCTGTGCCTGTCCTCTAAGCAGCCTGCACAGCCCTGAGGGAGCTTTTCTGGCCTCACCAAGAGCTGGGAGTCTGGCTGCTGCCAGCTCCATGCATTTTCTCTCCCTGCCGAGGACCCCGTGTGGGGTCAATCCAGGAGTGGGGGTTCCTGGAGCAGGAACAGGCAGATCCTCTGTGCCAGGGCAGAAGTCTGCTCGCAGGTGGACCTGCCAAGGCAGCTGCTGCCCGCCTGGCCAGCCGCGCGGCCTCCCATGGGTTTGATTTGGCTTCAGCTGGCTTCAGGCGCCAGCCGCGGGAACCCCATTCACACTCCATCATCGACGGATGACAGCAGGAACCGTGGGAGTTCATTACAGGGACCATGAATTGTTGGAGGTAATTTAGATTACAATTTAAAGTTTAATTTAAAAATCTATCAACAAATGTGAAAGTACTCGAGGAACATTTTAAAATGCGCTTTAATCTCCCTAGCACAAATAGCTTTTCGGGGCTCTAAACATCATCACCTGGAAAAACAGTAAAACTTTACTGCATCTTTAATTAAATTACAAACACAAAGGATAATTAACTTTTTTATTTTTATTTCATTCGTGCCATTGTTTCTCCTCCGAGTCAATATCTTCTGGCTGCAGGAGCTGGCTGTTAGGAGGAAGTTTACAGCCGCGAGGCCGATAGGACCCGCTGCTGGGGATGGATGTCCCTGACTTGGGCGGGGGCTGAGCCCCGGGGAGCATGGGATGAAGGGTCTCTGCAACTCCCCCAAGCCTGTGCCCTCCCTGTCTCATCTACTCAAGGACAAGGACATTCCCCCTCACGCCCAGGGGCTGTCGCTAGGCCCTGCCCCCTGCACTCCCGGCTGGGACCACCAGGTGCGCCTGTGACCACAGCAGGCTCCCAACCTGCGTGAGGAGGGCTCAAGTGTGCTGTGCCCACAGCGTGGGGGCTGGATCACAAGGACACTCACAGAAACCCCAGAGGTGTCCTGCACTCTCCTTCAAAGGGCAGGGGAAACTGAGACACAGAGAAGTTGGGCAGCCAGCCTGTGGTCACACAGCTAGACGTCACTGGCAGAACCCAGCCTGGGTCTGCCAGTGTGAACTGCATTGCTCTACCTGGCTGAGGGGCTGTGGTTCAAGCCCCCTACCCATGAGCTGGGTTTGGGTGCAGGTGGGTGGGTGTGCAGAGGGTATGCTTGGCTGCTAAGGGTGGACCTGCTCTTCCTGGGCCACAGAGCTGCCTGAGGTTCCTGAGGGTGCCGGGTGGGGAGAGGCGCTGCGTGCTGAGGCAGGGCCCACAGTGGCCACCAGGGGGCGCCCTGCAGACACCAGTGCTCCCCAAACCAGCCTTCAGGGCACACCTCTGCCACCACACTGGGGGTGGAAAACTGCCGGCCTCAGGGGATTCTTCCTGGGGGGGTCCTGCGCAGGGGTGCAGGGTGCGGGCCGTCACAGCAGTAGCCAAAGCCTGCCTGCTTCCTTCCTGGTGCTGGGTGGGGGCACTTCCACGTTCCTTGCCTAGTGTGAGCCACTGCTCCCGGATGAGGTGGGCTTTGGGGTGCGGACAGGAGGCAGGAGCTACCACCTGGGTCTGATAGGTCTGTCATTGACACCTGCCCCCAGTAAGGTCCCTAGGGTCCCCACCCACACCACCTCCTCCAGGCCTTCTTCCCAGGGTCCCCATTTCTACCTATGTGTCCCTCAAGCCTTGGCTCACTGTGTCCCCAGGAAGGTCCCCCAGGTCAGCTATTGCCCCAGTCACCCCCAACAGGCTCCTGTGGGGCTTCCAGGCTGCACCCCACATGCACATGTGTGTTCACACACATGTGTGCACACGTGCTCAGGGCAGGGTGGGGCTGCACCTCAGTCCTGAGACCCTGCCTGTTTGAAGGTCCCTTGGCTGATGCCCCCCCACCCTGGCCCTGGCATAGGAGGCAGAGGCGGTGCCGGCCTCACAGGGTATTCAGTTTTAGTGCGGTGGCTGCTTAATTATTGGTTAATCTAGCAATTTAGCACGCTTCATTTAATTCTAATTAGGAGAATTAATAGGCAGGGAATAGCAATTTCAATAGACTGGCACAAAACAAAACCGGTCTGGGGGCTGCACCCAGGGTGGGGTGTGGGCCGGAGGCGTCTGCCAGGGGGTGGGAGGACAGACCTGAGAGCGGCCTGAAGGTCACAGCGGGGTGGACCGGTCTCGCAGAGTTGGGGCAGGACTGCTCCTGTGGCCCTGGCCCCCCATGGCAGCCAAGGCTAAGGGGGCTGGCTGCACCCCTCGGGCAGCCCCCTGCCCCCCCAGGTCCCCGCCGCCTCCGGGCCGCACTCGCGCCGTGTTCCTCTCTGCTCATCAAGCCGCTCCCTGACAAGGCCCCGACATTGGACAAGGCTGTTCCTCTAATTAAGGCGCTAATTGAATTAAATGGCTGCGGTAATGAGCAGATGAGCGGCATAAAAAGTAAAGAGTCAGATAGGGCAATTAACAGGAGCGGGAGCACAATTATAACACCACCGAGCTGCTGGCGCCAGCATTGTTAATTGTTACCGGGGGATTTATGGTAATTGGCCCCACAACAGGCAGCAGCCAAACCTGCCCAGGGCTGGTAATTAAAAAAATGATATTCTACACAAACGCGGATGGGCTAATTAGGCCTTGATTTACATAAAGGCCAGCGAGGAGGTGATGCTCTTCTGCTGCTGGCTGTGGGGCCACGAGGCTGGTGGCAAAGGGAGCCACGGGGACGTCCAGGCCATATCACCTGGCCGTGCTCCAGACGAGGCCCACAGGCAGGTGTGCACATCACTGCACTGCCTGCCACCTCCTGGGGCGTGGACTCCTGCTCTCTAGGGCTGATGGCCACCTCCAGGGCCACCTCTCCTTGCCTCTCCCATGCAGTCCCCTCAGGAGTGCCCAGGGAAGCAGCTGGACATGGGAACACACCACAGTCCTGGGCACATGCTACTTAGGCTGATCTGGGCTGAGCCCTGCTGGCCTCCACACACTGCCCCCTCTGAAGAGAGCCCCAGACCTACCTCAGTCACAGGGACCAGAGGGCCACACAAGCAGGCAGGCAGCAGACAGAAGGGAGGTGGGCAGGGGCCAGTATGCAGGAGCAGGTAGGCGGAGGGAGGCCAGGTAAGTTCTGGCTTGCCTGCCATCCCATCCTACCCTGCCTCCTGCCAGGTGGCAGCTGGCTCCCCACTTCAGAGATGGGTAGGTTGAGTCCTGCTCCTCAGGCCCCTCCCCCAGAGCTGTCCCCCAAGTAGAGGCAGTTCCTGGGATCTCTCTGGAACAGGGGCCCCTGCCTCTTCCCTGTGCCCCCAGCGCCTGGCACAGGCAGGGTCCCAGCTGCCCCTGCGGCCGCCCATCCACCACCTCCGCGGACGACTTCGGGGGCAGATTTACCATAACGTTCACACTGAACAGAAAACCCTGGCTCATTTACAAATGTAATTTCAATTGAGGGTGGTTCTCCAATCTCCTTTCGTCTGAGTCCCAATTGAGCCCCTTCTCCGGCGCTGATGGCGTGATTAGACAGCGTGCGCGCCGCGGCAGATTAGTCAAGCGCGGCCCTGTAAATTGGGAAGGATGTTTTATCAGGACACGTCTCCGTGCCGCAGGCAGCTGTGGGGTGCTCCAGGCTGTCCCCTCGAATCACGGTTATGGAATAATTTAGCCCTCGATTCTCTGCGATTACTGCCGCCACCGATCCTGCTGTCACATTCCGAGTGAGCACTTCATCCCGCGTTTATTCATGCCAGATCTGTTTTGCTTCCGTAATGAGCACATATTACCCCGGCACAAAGAGGATGAAGACGGCCGCGTGATAGATAGGCGCGAGATTAAATGGGATCTTTATGACTTCTGCAGCCATCAGTTCTGACTGTGCGATAAGCCCAGTCAACTTGGGTCCTGATTTGCTCTTTATTGGAGCCAATATTAGCATGCGCTCACCGGTGCAGTGCCGATCAAACCCATTTAAGGTGGAATGCGGCCGCTGCCGAATGCGGCCGCTGCCGGATGCGGATGCGCTGCCTGTGCCCCGGCTCAGTCCAAAGCTCCCTGCGGGCTGGAAGCCGGCCTTTCCCTGGCCACCCCTTGCTGTGGCCTGGGATAGCACGTTCCAGCTCTCTCTGTCCCCGATTCCCTTGGGGCCTGAGGGGTGCCCCGCCATTTCCAGGTGGGGGCCTGTAATTGACCCACACATCTCTGCTCCCACGTGTGGGGGCCCCCAGCTCACGCTACCCCATCCACTGAGGGGACACGCACAGCTCCGCATCTGCAGCCCAGCCAGTGCCATGTGCATCCCCTCCTCCCTGCAGAGGTCCACCCCTCCTCTTGCTGTCTGCTCTTGTCATTGGTCCCCTATGTGTCCCCTATCAGGCTCCCACCACCCCGCCTGTCACAGTCCCTGCCCCGCTCAGGATGAGTTTGTGGGGAGTGAGGGTCAGTTGGAGTCCACCCTAGGCCTGCATGGGATGGAGCAGGCAGGTCACAGAGGCTCAGTGTGTGGTTGCCCCTGAGTCCAGCAAGCACCTGGCTCCCAAGGCCATGGGCCTCTAGCCAGCCTCTTTCTCCCAAGGGGGCCTGGGGCCCATTAGTGTGCTGTCCACCCGGCTGAGGGGGTGCTGGTGTGCGCAGTGGCTGTACCCGCTGCTCTTGCTGTGTGGGAAGGTCCGCTATGCCGTGTGGGGCAGCCATTCTCACGTGTGTCTTTATGTGCAAGGTTGCAGCTGAAGAGGTGGTGTTTTTGTGAGCCCAGCTTGCCCCTTGTCTATATTGGCCATTTTTAACCTCTGTGTCCACTCCTCCTGGTCCAGGACCCCACACTGCCTCCTGAGGCCCCTCATAGAGACAGTGTGCTGGCATACAGGGAGGTAGGGACAATGCAAAGGGCTCAGGCAGCCTGTCCCTGCCAGGTGGACATCAGGAGTCCAGCCACCCAGCCCAAGGGGACACAGGCTCTCTCCAGACCTGCTAGGGGTCTGTGCTGTGAACTGACCACCCCTTTGCTCCTTGGCCACCTCCTGAACCTGCCCATGGAAGCCATGTCTGCAAGGCCCGTAGGAGGGCCCAGGGCGTGGGGGGGCAAGGTGGTGTCCTTGGCCTCGGGGTCTAATAGGATGAGAGGCAGCGTAGCGGGGGTGGGTTCTGGAGTCCATCTGTTTTTTTTTTAAGAGAGAAGGAGAGAGAGAGAGAGAATCGATTTTATTTATTTTTTCCATCTGGCCTTTGTTTCTCTTACATTTAGTTGTGTATGTGGTGCTAGAGGTTTGAACCCAGGTCCTTGAGCATGCCAGGCAAGTGATTCAACTGCTGGGCCACCGCTCCAGCCCTGGGCACCTCTGTTTGAAGGGAACCCCTGAAGAAGGCTAGAACCTGTAGGAGGCGTGACTCAACTCCTCTGCAGTGGGAGCTGTCTCAGTGACTCACCCAGGGATGGAGCACTGAGGGCAGAGGTCGCTGCTTATGGAGGCATCTGGCAGATGCCACCTGGGCCACACAACTGATGGGCCCTGCAGTGTCCTACTGCCCCCCTCCTGTGGGTGACAAGGGCCTCTGCTGACCTGCAGACAAATGAGATAAGCCCAGGGTCAGTTCTACCAGATGCCAACCAGAGTGCCCCAAAGCTGTCAAGGCCATCGCAGACCAGAGGGGCCTCAGGAGGCAGTGTGGGGCCCTGGACTAGGAAGAATAGAAGACAGAATGGAATCTGATTGGAGTAAAGAGCTGGGGGCAAGTCACCAGGGATGCAGCACTGGGGAAGCTGGGGTGGGTGTTCAGGAACTCTGCACTCTTGGAGGGAGGAGCTGGGAGGAGGGAGGAGCTGGGAGGAGGGAGGAGCTGGGGTAGGGAGGAGCTGGGAGGAGGGAGGAGCCAGGGCTGCAGTGGCTGGGGTTGGCCTGGCAGTCCGGGGTGGGGAGCCAGGGGTGGAGGAAGAGTGGGGCTTGTGGAGGGCTGTGTGTCTGGGTGTGTGTTGTGGCATTTGTGCAGTGAGTGTGCAAGGGTACCTGTGCTGGGTCTCTGCCTGCCTGGAGCCCTCCGACTGTTCCGACCAGCCTGCTGCCCTGGCTAGGGACAGGGGCTGAAGCCCCACCCAAGCTTGGGGTGGGCTGTGCCCCACGCCTATGGCCGCCACTGCAGTCCAACCCCTAAAGCACCGCGTGGCCTCTGCCTTGTGACCAGGCTGGTCTGTCCCAGGCTGGCAGCTTCCTGGCTCCCAGCAGGAGTGTGCCCACTGGTGGGGCTCCCTGTCTCCTGCAGCTCTGGCCTCTCCCTTATCTGGGCCACCGGGCTCTCAACTCCCCCATCATCACCCTTAATAGAAGCCCATAAATATCTCTACCTGCTAATTTTAAAAGGGAAGGGCTGTTTAGGAGCACCCCAACAATGACTTCCCTGGCCTGACGGTGAGCGATTATTGACAATAGACAAAGGACTGAGGCTGAGTGGCCCTTCCGGAACTCCTCCAGATAAGCAGAGTTTCCTTTTCTCATGCTAATTTCAGGCCTGCTGCACTGTTAGAGCGGGGACTGTCCCTTTCTTTTCATCTTAAATGTCACTGCAGAGCCCGGTGCTCCAGGGAAAGAGACACTGCCCCCAGGCCCCCCTGCAGGGTGAGGGGGACTGACTGTGGTAGGGGAGGGGGGATTTGGGGTTGTAGGGCCTTGGGGTCGGGTGTGGGCTCCTGGGGCAGAGCAGGGCAGGGACCTACCCTCTACCAATCACACCAGCAGGGAGTTCTTCAAAAGAAAAGCAAAATTAAATGTCCATTTCTGAGTCCACATTTATTCCAAATTTATTGTGCACCTAGTATGTGTGCAGCTGCTCTGGGGTGAGTGGAAGGGGCATGGCTGGTGTCCTGGACCACCCATGGGAGAAGGCCTGGAGAGGGGGCCAGACTGGGACACCAGGAGCCCCAGGATCAGGGCAGCCACCAACCTGCGTGCCTCATGAGTCCCCCGGCTTGAACACGCAGAGGTGGAGAGCTCCTGCAAGAGTGGCTGGCAGAGGGCGGTGGCAGCCCAGAAAGTGCTCGCCAGCGGCTCTGAGCAGCTCTTCCAAAGGCTTCCTAGAGGCCCTGGCCAGCAGGGCGGCTCCAGGCCTGTCCATGCCGACTCTGCCCAGGTCCCCTCCCTGCCAGCACATGCTCCCTCTGGAGTGCCCTGAAAGGCACCTGGTCTACTGGGGCTTCCTGCTGTGCCTCCTCGCCAGCACCAGGGGCTGTCATTGGGTCTGTTGATCTGTGGCCTGGCTGGAGAAAAGGCTCAGGAGGGGCAGGAATGTCACTTGGGGACAGGGAGCCAATGCTGGAGAAGCAAAACCCCTGCAGGTGCGGTAGGGCTGTGACCCCTCCTCTAGATGGTAGCAGTGCAAAGGGGAGGAGCCCAGGGGATTCTGGGCCAGGAGGGGAAGCCGCCCAGCCCGGTGTTAGGGCTGGGCAAGGAGGGCCACGGGCTTCCTGCACTGTCCTTCCCTGTTGGGCACACAGAGAGGGGGCAGGTGTGAGCCTCCTGGGCCCGGGCTGGTGTGCACGGTGGCTGGTGCCCAGCTGGTGCTGGGCTCATGGTGGCTGTCTCCTGGTAGGCCTGCTTGTCAGTCTCCCGGGCTGAGGGACACACTGGACACTTGAGGCCTGGCCCCCTGCTGTGGCCCCCACTGTGCTGTGCTGCTTACTGCGTGCTGGGGAAGGGATGTCCTCTTCCCACTCCAAGGACACCCCACCCCAACCACAGGATTTAGAGCTCACCAAGCCCAGCACCCCACCCTGCCAGGCTTAGGGACAGGGGCCTCAGCAACCAGCTGTCACCTCTGAGTGCCTTCCAGCAGCACGTGCCCAACCGGGTGGGACAGGAGGGTCCTCCAAGGTCCAGGTTGGCAGAGGGATCAGGCTCCCCTGCCTTGGCACAATCTCTGGGGGAGGTAATATCCACTGGGCCTTGCCTAGGTCCTGGCCCTAGACCTCCCCCTGACCCTATATATCCACTCCTTCCTGAGGGAAAGCACTCTGACCCCAGGGGTGGGGAAGGGATCCCCAGAGCCTCCAAGGACACAGGACACAGCTGGCCTCCAAACCCTCTGGCCTCAGCTCGAGGACAGCCTCACACCTTGTCTGCCTGCCCCCGGCGTTCTGGGAGAGTGGTCAGAATCGAGATGGACTCACTGACTCAAGCCCTGACAGATAGAAGAGCAAAGCTGGGAGGCCCCCAGGGCAGACTATCACACCCTGTCAGCTGAAGATAGGACATACTGCAAGAAACCCCACAGAGGCACAACCTGGCGCCACCACCCTGGAGAAGCACGTCTGGGGGGACAGAGGCCACCCTCATTGAGGTCCTCTTCCTCCATACGCTCTGAAATGTCCCCATGTGTGTTCAGCCTCCTTGCCTCTTGGAAGTCACAGAAGAAGCTGGCACCCAGCAACATGGGTGGGGCTGCCACCCTGACTTCAGATTGGGCTGTTTCCTGCCCTTGCATCCTTCTGTGCACCCCGGGAGTCCAGTGGTGATCTGAGTTGGAACCTTCGAGGTGCGCTAACTCACCCAGCTTGTATGTTTAAAGACTTCTTGGCAACAGGGGCCTCCAATATCACCGAAGCTCCTCTGGGCACCCGGGAGATGCAGAGGCTGCTGGGGACTGAGGGATCATTGCAGCAAGGCCTCCTGAGCCCACCACCCACTCTGCCCTGACACCACAGTGGCCTGCTGTGTCCCATCTGTGCTTGCTGGCCTGTGCTGGTGACTTTGGCACCTGAGGTGGCTCCACCCCGTGAACTTCCTGGAGAAAGTACACTCTGGCGACCACCTCCAGTGGCCTCTGGAGGCCCCAGGGTGGCTCAGTGCCACTTGCCATCAGAGCTTGGGGGCACCCACTGGGCTCCTCTGCACAGTGCAGTGGCCCTTGCTTCTCTTTCCATCCATTTCCTCTCAAGAAGCTTCCTGGGAAACGGACGGTGGCTGCGTCCATCCGACAGTGGGATGATGGATGGCCGCCACATCGCTGCCCAGGAGAGCAGCGGGAGGTGGCACAGAGGGGGTGGGGCGTGCTGTGCAAGGGAGAGTGCTGGGGGCAGGAGCTGTGCTGGAGGAAGGGCCCCTGGTGGACTTGCTGGGTGACCCGGCCTGGCTCTGTCCTTCCTGTTCCTCAGGCGGGGTGGGCTGGCCCTGCCCCATGAGTGCAGCAAGCTCCTGAAGGTGCAGCCGCCCAGAGCTGGGACCTGCAGGTCTTCTCCTGGTCACGCGGCACAGGGCCCAGCAGAGATGTCCACCTTAAGGTGTGAGGAGCCCTTCGCGGCCCAGTCCCGCCACCCCCGCGGCCCTGGTGACAAATACTAATGTCTAAATCAGCAGCCCGCCGGCCGCCCGCTGCCTGCTCATGTTCTTTGCTGAAATGTCACCTGTTCCTATCTAACGATTTGCATAATGCAAAGCTCCTCACTCGTAAAATACAGATTAAGAGGGGAAGCCAGAGTCATTCTGGAACCAGGGAGCCATTGCAAAGGGAAGGGGGAGGCACCAGCCTCTTAACCCTGTCCCTCCTGGAGGTCCTGCCTGCTCAGGGTGAGGCGGCTCTGCCTGTGCTCAGGGACTGAGCACCCTAGGGAGGGGCCCATGTCAGGGCCCCCAGGGTTCTGCCCAGTGATGCCAGCCCTGCGGAGCCTGGTGGAAGCCTTTCCTGTCCCGTCGGCTCTGCTGCTTCCCCTGGAGCCTGAGGCTTTGGGTGCGCATACCAGCGAGAGGGAGGAGGGACAGAAGAGCCTGGCCACACCCCTGGTGGCTCCTCTCAGGGTCTCTGGCTGTGGTGCCCACTCATGCCACTGCCCTGGTGCCTGGTGGCCGTAGGCAGGGTAGGGGGCCCAAACTCAGTGGTCTCCGTCTGTGGCTCTGTGGAGTTGGAGCAATGCTGAAGGAGGAAGGGGAGTTCTGTAGCTGGCTGGGAGGTGGGCCTGCCGTCCACCCGGCCTCCGTGGCACTCTCGGCCTGAGTTGGGTCAGGGCAGAGACAGGCCAGCCCAGGGAAGGAGGGGGGACCTGAAGCCCTCACAGAGCAGACCCGGTGGGGAGCAGGGTGCACTTCTCTATGGGGGAGGAAGCTGCCCCGTCCCAGCTCTGACCCCCACATGGAGGGGCTGGCTAAGCACCAAGGCCTCCCAGGAGGAGGCTGGGTGAGCCCTTCGAGCTTCCAGGCCAGCCCCCCACACCCCATCCTGGCCAAAATCCTCTGTCCCCTTCCCTCCTTGGATCTGCAGAGTTCCCTGAGAGCTCCTTCCACCATCACAGCCCTCTGGAGCCATGGGTCCCTGCCTTGGGGCTGGGCTGGGGCAGTGCTGTGGGGAAGGGTCAACACACTCTGGAAGGGAGCTTGAAACCTGGGGCAAGAGCGAGGGTGGTCACTGAGGGCATCAGGGATGCGGAGGCCCCGATTCCAAAGGGTCAGCAGGGGAGTGGAAGGTGTGGCAAAGCTGGTCCAGAGTCCACAGCTATGAGGACACAAATGGGGGTGGTCTGCTGGGGGACCCCTGGCTAAGCTTCCTGCTCAGGGAGGTGGTCCCCACATGAGCAGAGGGACTATCTTACCACCTTCCCTGCAGACAAGGAGAGAACCAAAGGCAGGAGCCCAGCCTGGAGCCTCCTTACCTGGACCACACCTAGATTATACCTCTAGCTCCCACCTGGATGCCTCCAGTATCCCACCTGTAGCTCCACCTGGATCCTATCTAGACCACATCTATAGCCTCACCTGAATCACACCTATAGACCCTATGTGGATCTCACCAGGATCCCATCTTAGCTCCACCTGGATCCTACCTGGTTCATACTTACAGCTCTACCTGGATCCCACCAAGACCCTTCTAGGACACTTCCTGGGTCACATCTGGACCCCACTTAGATCATACTGGGACCATACATGGACCTCACCTGGGCCACATCTATAGCCCCAACTGGATCCTACCTGGACCACACCTGTGATCACACCTGGATCCTACCCAGCCCACACCATGACTCCTCTAGGACCCAACATGGGGTACACCTGGACCCTACTTGGGCCATCCTGGGACCATATGTGACCCCGCCTGGGCCACATCTATAGTTCTACCTGGATTCTACTTGGGCCACACCAACACTGCACCTGGATCTCACCTGGCTCCCAACTGAGCCCAACCTGAATCCCACATGGCCCATACCTGGATCCCAACTGGGCCACATCTAGAGCCCTACCTGGACCACACTTGGATATCACCTGATCCACATCTGGGCCCCACTTGGGCTCCACCTGGAGCATTGCCCTTCTGCCTGAGGTCTCCTGTTCTGCAGTGTCCATCTTCTCGGGCCCTGAGGTGCCTGATTCTCCTGCTTGTGGCCCCTCCTGTCACTGCCCCACTATTCCCCTCACCTCCGCCTTACCCTGGCCCCTCTCTTCATTCAGCATGCCTAGGGACTGGCACTATTCTCCTCACCTGTGCCAGCAGCAGCGGCTACTCAATGATCATTGAAAGCCTTCCCAGTGGTTATACCACCCTCCGTTTACAGAAAGGGAAACCAAGGCAAGGAAGGATCTGTGGTGTTTAGATGTAGAAGAAGCCCCTCATGTAAAGTTTGGGCACTGGGCCCCTGCAGCAAGCTGGGCTTTGTCCTAAGCCACCACCCAAATGTCCGCCTCTTTCCCATGCTTGAGCATGGAGGACACAGTCTAGAGTCAATGCCATAACACCAGGGCAGGTGTCCCAGCCCTACAAAGTCCCATGCCAACTCTCCTTGGGGTCCATGGCAGACAGCATGCTGAACTGATGTCCAGGACTCCAGCCAGCCCATCCTTGCCTATGTAGGTGCTCTCCCCCTAGAGACAGTCCTCCCCATGCCTCCTCCTCCCCAGAGATGGTCCCCCCATGGATCCTCCTCCCCAGAGATGGTCCTTCCTGTGGATCCTCCTTCCCTAGAGATGATCCTCCCCATGGATTCTCCTTCCCCAGAGATGGTCCCCCTCATGGATCCTCCTCCCCCAGAGATGGTCCTTCCTGTGGATCCTCCTCCCCAGAGATGATCCTCCCCATGGATCCTCCTCCCCAGAGGTGGTCCTTCCTGTGGATCCTCCTTCCCTAGAGATGGTCCCCCCATGGATCCTCCTCCCCAGAGATGGTCCTTCCTGTGGATCCTCCTTCCCTAGAGATGGTCCCCCCATGGATCCTCCTCCCCAGAGATGATCCTCCCCATGGATCCTCCTCCCCTAAAGATGATCCTCCCCGTGGATCTTCCTTCCCTAGAGAGAGTCTTCTCTGTGGATCCTCCTTCCCTAGAGAGGGTCCTCTCCATGGATCCTCCTCCCCTAGACAGTCCTCTCTGTGGATCCTCCTCCCCTGGAGACAGTCCTCCCTGTGGATCCTCCTTCCCTAGAGCTGATCCTCCCCATGGATCCTCCTGCCATAGAGATGATCCTCCCTGTGGATCCTCCACTTTGCAGACCTCCCCTTCAGGTGCTCTTCCCCTAGAGATGGTTTTCCCTGCAGGTACCCCCTCATCAGCAGATGCTGTGGCTAAACCCTGTAGACCCTTCCTTGCCTCAGTTTCCCTTTCGGAAGGCCTGCTGTGCCTCTGAGGTTGAGAGCTGCTGGACTGGGAGACGTGTGGCCAGCTATTGCTCACCCCTTTGTTCACTTGTGCACTCATTCATTCTGGGCTCAGTGGCACCCGAAGCGTATGAAATGGGTGCCAGAGTGAGCCATGGTCATGCCACAGGTTCTGCCTGGGAGGACAGGGTTTCTGTGTGTTCCAACAATGTCCAAGACATGGAGGGCTCCGCGGGCAGCCATGGGTGGCCTCCATGTGGTGGGACCCAGGAGCGACCCAGACACAGGTATGGGGAGGGGGTCCTCATCTGCAGGCAGGTGAAGAGCCCCTGAGTGCCTGCTGGCTGTGTCCCTGGCTCCTTGTGTCCTGCCCCTTCTGGCCCCTGTGTGACCCCTATCTCCACCTCTGCCCCCAGCTGCCCCCTGTCTTGTCATCATGGGCTTCCACATTGCTGCTCTGTGTGGCATGTCTCCCCCAGATTTGCTCTCTTAGGGTCCTCGGCCCTGTAGACCTTCCCTCCTGCAAACACTCCAAGTGGCTTTAGTGACTGCACCCCAGATTCTGTGTCTGCACCTAGCTCCTCCCCTTTCCCATGGCCTCTCGATCTGCCCCACCAGCTGGCCTCACCTTCTCATCCCCAGGCCATTGCCACTCTGCCCCCCTGCTTGGACCTCCCTCTGGCTGCCCCCAGGACCTTCCTGGGTAACCATCTGTGACAGCTGTCCTGGGGCAGGACCTGTGCCTGGATGTCCCCCTGTGTGTGATGCACTGGGACTCTCCTCCTTGCATGTGGTCTTGGCTCACAGTGTGGCTTGCAGCCCCGGTGGTGGCTTTGAGTGCTGCAGTGGCCTGCAGTAGGATCCTCCTTCTCTGGGACGGTCCTAGGACCCCAGCTCAACTCAACCCAGGTTCCAGGCCAAGTTTGCCCAGCGTGGGGAGAGCTGGAGTGGGTTGTGTGCCCCTCCTGGCCTGGGCAGTGGAGCAGCCCCGAGGGCAGCCTGGAGGCAGCGTCCTGGAGGGGCCAGACCTGCCAGCCTCCTGCCCACAGAAACTCCTCTGCTGATAAAGCTGCACTAATGGCTTTTCACTAATGAGAAAAGCCAGGCTGATTATGACAAATCACCTGGAGCAGCGGGCTAAGCGGTGACACACGGGCCCCTCGCTACCAGGAGGGGCCGCTACCCATCCCCCAGCCGGGGACAGGGTGCAGGAGGTGGAAGGGAGGGGCTGTTCCTGGCCTTGTACCCATGCCACCCCTTCAACATCCCCAGACCCTCCAGCCCCACGCCCCTCTGTCCCGATGCTGCACACAGCTTTCTCCCTGTGTGCACAGGGTTTGCACAGCCGCCAAGGGGCACCCTGGGGTGACTCTGGCCTCCAAGGGGGGTCAGGTGAGGCATCAGGAGCCCTGGCTCAGCCTGGTGAGATGACTGCAGGTGTGGGTGGGGCCAGGGTAGGGATGTGTCTGTTCTCGAGGGGAGCTGGCCCCATCACTTGCTTGGGCAGGGTGGCAGGTACCCCCTGTGCCTTGATTTCCCAAGGACATCCTGAGGTGAGGCATCTGTTTCCACACCTTCCATCCCAGTTAGTGTCTGCTGGGAAGCAGACGGCCCTGTCTGGGACCCTGGTCCTCTCATTCCTCTCCAGGAGACTAGGAGGCTTGGTGGTGGTGTGGGGCTGTGCGGCTACCACTCTCCCAGGGCATTGAGCAAAGTGCACTGGACTGCTGTCCCCTCCCCTCCCTGAGGTCCTGCTAGAGCAGAGATGGCTGTTCTTCCCCCCAACTTTCATGTGGTGCCTCCTCCCTGTACCTTCCAGGTCAGCTTCCAGCACCTTCTGCTCTCTTGGTTCCCTCCCTGACCATTGCCCTCCTCTGGAGCCAGCTGTCTGCCCGGGGCACTCTTGCTGGCCTGGACATGGCGGGGGGCTCTGTGTTCCTTCAGGGGCCCTGGGATTTGGGGAGACGCAAGGCCTCCGCAGCCCACTGGGGCATTACATGGAGGGCTGAGGGGTGAGGGCAGCCCACAGGGTGAGAAGGGTAACGGGGTCTTCCGTGTGGAACACCATTACTGTTGATCCTGCTGGCGTGGCTGAGCCTACATCCCGGCGCTGGCCAGGTGGGCCGCTCAGTCCTCATTGTCCTTTCCCGGGACACTGTGCAGCCGGTGGGAAGGGCCTGGGGTCTCCCTATCGTCCCGGAGCAGCAGCCAAACGTCGTGGGCGCCCTGTGATAGATGAAGCATGGAAATTAGTTCCAGAGTTTAACTGATAACCGGAGAGCCCAGCTACACTCGGTTATGGCAGCCCTAATTGATGAGCTCATTAAGCCCGTTATTAGAGAAATTGATTTCAAATAGGCATTTAGAGCGGGCGGGAGGCAGGTGGGGGGAGCATCGAAGGCAGAGGAAGTCGCGAAAATACATAATGAGGCAAGTAATTTTATAGGTTTGTTTAATGAAAAGCCGCGACAGCACGCTCGTGGCCGTGTGGGCTTAAACACTCATTTTATGTACTAATAAAACTCCTGGTGGGGGATCCGTTTCCTGGGCCCAGCCCACTGTCCTCCATGGCAGCCCTAATTAATTAATTAACCTGGTTGAGGGGATCAATGAGGTGGTTTCGTAAAATCGACACTCCAGGGGCAGCTCCCTGGCGGGTGGGTGGAGGGCTGCCCATCCTCAGACATCTGGGCCCAGCCCTGCCTGGTCCAGGCCCCCGGGCGCCAGGTTACATGGGGACCTGGAGTTGCCCCAGCCAGGAACAGCTGTCCTGTCTCTGGAAAGGCGTGTGACCCCTGCTGTGCTCCAGCGTGGCCATCCCAGGCCCTGCTCCGCAGCAACCTTGACCCTGACAGGACCAGGCAGCCCTGTCCATCCTCAGACTCAGCCCAGGGCTCCCCAGCATTTTGACCCTGGCCCACAGACCCCACGCAGATACACGCTCAGACACTCCAAGTGACACAGACTCAGGATCCCACGTGCAGACACAGACATGCTCAGGTGCCGACCCTGAAATGCACAGACTGTCACACAGGACACGCTTGTTGCTCCTTTCTCTGAAGCGTGCCTCCCACTCCCACCCTCCTGAGGTCTTGCGGCTGTGCTGACTGCACACTCCTTCCTCTCGTTCAGCTTCTCCTGGACCTCAGGCTGCTCACCCACAGGCCCCACCTGCTGTCCACAGGCTTCTCATGCCCGAGGCTGAACCAAACTCGATCCACCCCACTCCTGCTCCCTGAGGCCTCTGGAGGGCCACGTCCTTCTGTGGGGCCACATCCCTCTGGAGCGCCATGTCCTTCTGTGGGGCCATCCCCTGGTCCTGCACTTTCACCTGCCTGCTTTATCCCACAGCACCTACTGGTGCTGGACTGTCCACCCACCACGGTGGGACTGCGCCCCCTTAGTGGCCCTCCACACCCACCCCTCCTGGCTGAGACTTAGCTCCAGTTGGCCCCTGTAGCCCTGTGTGTGCCGGTCCCCCAGCTCCCCTCTTGGCTTCCTTCAGGGCCAAGCCCTGAGGGTGTGTTCTGTGGACTGACCATCCATCCCCACCCTTCCATGCCAGCATGGCAGTGATCTTGTTGGTCTTTTCCAGGCAGCGCCCAGCACAAGGACGCTGGACAAAGTGCAGTGAAGGTGTGGTCCCCTGGGTTTCCTGAGCTTACACAGTCACATCAGGAACACTACCTACAGGAAGGGGATGTGCAGCCCACGGGGTCACCAAGGTGATTGCCAGGCCAGGCAGGCTCCCTCGCAGAGCCTCGCAGGGGCGAGCAGAAGGCTGACACAGCAAGGAGAGAAGCAGTGTAGGGTGCAAGCCCGTCAGGCCAGCCCATGGGTGAGTACAGTTTGGAGAAGTCTCCAATGCTTTGGAGGCTGGAAGGACAAGGAGCCAGCAGGAGCAGGCCCGGCCCTCCAAGCCATCACGTACAAGGACGGTTGCAGGGAGCCTGAGGGGCAGCCCTGAGACTGAGGTAGTAGGAACACAGGGCAAGCCGCACGCAGGCCCTGCCTGCTCACTCTCACTGCCCGCCCAACCTCGCAGGGAACAGAGCTTGTGCAGCCACCCGAGATGCTGCTTCCTGTGGGCGGCACCCCAGGCCCAAGGTGCCACTAACCTCACATCCTCCGAGGGGCAGGCCTGTGACACAGCAGTGCCATCAGCATGTGGCCTCTTAGAGCCAAGAGGCCACAGCCAGCAAGGGCACAGAAAGGACACAAAGTACAGTGCTCCTGACAGCTGTGCAGGCGCCCAGACACTGTGCCCGTGCTGGTGGCCACCCCTGTGCCTTGTGTGCCCCTCCTGGGGCTGCATGGGCTTCAGCCTCTGGGCTGTGCCAGCGTGAGCTTGGCAGCCCAGTCTTGGGAATCCGATGAACACAGCCAGCCGCCAGCGGAGGCGTGAGCAGGAGCATGGACTCCAGGCTCCGGGAAGCCTCCCACACACGGTGGACACCCGTGGTGACCTGCTGGCCTCTCTGGTGCCTTTGCTGTTCCTTTAGCTGGGCAACACACACTTGGAAAGTGGTTTCCTCCAGGCATGGAGAACTGGCTTCTGTGGGCGGCAGGCCAGGTGCAGGGCCCACGTGGAGGCCAGCTGGGGATGTTGGTACAGAGACGTCTCCTCTAGCCAGGGAGGAGGGGCTGCTCTTGGGGACTTGGGGTCCAGGTCCCAGTATTCATCCAGCCCACTGATGTCCCCGCCCTGTGTCTCGGCAGGCCCTCCTCAGCCCTGACCCCACCCCGAAGGATGCCTTGGCTGCTTGGGCTCTAATTTCTTCGTAGCTCAAGCCCCAGCAGAGGGGCTTTCCAACCAAGCCCCAGGCTCCTGGTGTTAGGCCTCCCACACACCTTTCATTTCACCCATACAGATACTACCATGGCAAAACACACACACATCACCTTCTAGAAACTTCCCAATGAAGGATCGCATCCACCCCGCACCACAGAGGACAGCCAGGGTGCTGGGCTTGCTGGTCTTAGCTTCTCCTTTACACCAGTCTGCAGCACAAGCCCTCATGTTGAGGAACAGGCCTGTTGCGGGGAGCGGAGGCTGTGGTCCTCCTGGGCTCTGTGGGCATCCGTGTCTGGATGTTGATGTCCCTACCCCTTGTGTGTCCCAGTCCTGCTGCCCACTCCCAGATCAGCTGATCCAGGGTCCATGTGGCACAGCTCCAGTGGGCATGGCCACGCTGAGACCCTCAAATGTGGTGGTTACCCAGCATTCACCAGCAGAGGTCCCGAGTGGAGGCCCTGAGTGGGCCCACAGCACCCTTTGTTCCTCGGCCTTCTCCCCGGCTTTTCTCAACCAGTCCAGCTGAAGGAAGACCCACTGAGCCTGTCCATCCGTGAAGCAGTCCTCGGTGGTCCTCTGTAATTTCAGGTCTGTGAACACCTCCTGTCGATTACGGCCCATCTGGAGCCAGTTTGTACCAAACTGTAGTTGCGGACAAGCTGGTTCCGCCCAGCTCCGTGGCTGTGGCTGGCGTGAGGGACCGGAAAGGACTGAGGGCAGGTTGAAGCTCAGCGAGGGGGATGAGGCAGCCCAGGCTGTGATCTTCTCTGTCCTCCACTCCCTGCGGCGTGTGTGCCGACAGAGACGGATGGCAGAAAAGAGATTTACAATCTGGCCATTCTATGTCCAATTAAACCATGGACGTTGGTTAATACGCCAGGCTGGGGGTCTCGGGTGGGGATGATGTGCAGATAGCGTCTGAAAACTCAGCCAGGAACAGATGATTTCGCACAAATTTGCAAACAGCGGGGTCTTTGTAAACAACCATCTTTTAACAGTGTGGCTGCCCATTCTGTTTTTCCTCCCTGGTGATTTAATGACGCTCTGATTTACCTCTTGCTGGCTGGGGTGCAGCCAGCGCCGGTGTCCTAGCCAGCCCAAACTCCATGCTGAGGGGCCAATCCACACTGACCCTGGTGGGCAGATGCAGCCTTCCCCTCTGGGCAAGTTTAGTTGCCGTTTAGTTCACTTCCTAACAAGCCCGCTGGCAACCATCCAGTTCCACAGAGGGGTGGGACCACATGTAGATGGTCAGGTGCCCGCCACCCTGGCTGAGGGTGCCATGCCCCAAGCCTGGAGTTGAGGAAAGGCAGACCTAGTATTTAACCATGAAGCAGTGGAGATTGTGGAATGGGTGACAGGTGGGTGGACACTGGCTGTGACAGCAGTTGGTTGATGGGCAAACAGGAGGGTGGTGCTATAGCTTGGGTCTGGACTGTCCCCAAAGGTCCACAAGTTAAAGACTTTGTCCCCAGTTTGACAGGAGAGGCAGGGCCTAATGGGGGTCTCTAGGTCACTGGGAGCGTGCTCTCAAAGGGGACTGTGGGATCCCGACTTCCTCCTCTTTCTCTGTCATTTTTGCACAAGGTGACTGATCTTGCCCCACCAATCCCTCCCGCCATGATGTGCCACCCCGGGCCCAAAGCAGCAGGACCCATCACTCACAGACCAAAGCTTCCACAACTGTGAGCTATTATAAAACTTTCATTTTTTTTTTCAAGAGAGAGGAGAGAGGGAGAGTGAGATAAAGAGAGAATCAACTTCATTTATTTTTTCATCTGGTTTTCGTTGCTCTGATGTGGTGCAGGGGTTTGAACCCGGGTCCTCATTCATGCCAGACAAGTTGCTCCAACCACTGAGCCACCACTCCAATCCCTAAAACTTTCGTTTTTATATTGATTTATCTCAGTCTTCATTGCAGTGACTGCAAGCTGATTGGTACAGGCAGTTTAGAGACTGATGAATAGATGGAAGAGCATAGGCAGGTAGCAGGATGCACAGCCGGATGGGAAATTGGTGGATGGGTGGGTTCCCAGATGGAAAGGTGGATAATAGGTGGATTGTGGAGGAGCAGATGCAGGGATGGACAGGTGGGTGGGTAGATAAGGGATGGATGTTCCCATGGTTGGATGGCTAGATGGGTGGGTGGGCAGGAGGATGGATAGATTGGTGGGTGGGTATATCCGACAGTGGGTGTGCTCGTACCCGGCTGGCAGGTGTGTGAATAGGTGGGGGGTCATAAGTGAGTCAGTGTGTGGGTTGGTGGGTAAGCTGGGAGGACCAGTGGTTGTGTGGGGCTGGGCCAGAGGATGATAAGCAGAGTGGAGGGTGTTGCTGGAGGGCACCTGGGCACCTGGGCTGGTGGCTGGCTGGCTGCAGTGGGAGGTGGGTTTCTGGATGCTGGTTTGGGTGGGCAGCTCTCTCACTATAACGAATGCTGGGATGATCTACTTATAGGGAGGGAAGGTTTACTATGGCTCATGGTTTCAGGGCATGGTCGCCTGGCCCTGTTGCTGTGGCCAGGGTGCCTCGGGCAGGACACCTGTGCACCTTGTGGCAGCAAGAGAAAGGGGCTAGGCTCCCCTACCCCTCAAGGGCACACCCAACCTCTCCTCCCAAAGATCCTACCAGCAGGGTTGCTCTCGGAGCTGGGTGGAGCCTCCCCATGCCCTAGGCTGTTCCTGACCATTTGCACAGGGCCATGGTGCTGGACGTTGTTCCTTTCTCGTCTTGTCCTGCTTGGGTCCCGTTTCACCTGGAGGAAATGTGTGGAACTGAAGGAGCGGCTTGCTGCATGGGCTGGCAGCTGGGGGAGGCTTGGAGGGGGTCTACAGTCGGACTGGGGGAGAGGGAGTATGTGGGCATAGCTGGGGCAGGATGCAGTGAGGTTGGCTGGGGTGGAAACTGGCAGGGGACAGTGTGGCCTCAGCAGGGCTAAATCCTGCTGTGTGTGGGGTGTCTGGGGCCCAGGAGGCAGGACCAGCCAGGGAGAGACCTGGCAACCAGTTGTGGGGGGTCCAGGAGGGCTCCAAGAGGGCAGGAGCCTGCAGATAGTGGGGTGCATGCCCCACCATCTTGGAGCAGTCTTGTCCCTGGGTGGCTGAGGTGCTGGTGATCATCCTTGTCTCAGCCCTGTGATGTGGCTTCTGGGACACGCAGGGGAGTCTGTGAAACACACTTGTTCTGGCCATCTTCCTACAAGCCATGGCCAGGGGCAGGGCCCAGTTGCCCCTCTGCCAAGGTCAGGGGTGGGGGTGTTTCTTTCCCAGGCCTCTGGGCAGGGGAGGTGCAGGGAGCAGCTTTGCTTACGATACTTACAGGCCTGTGGGTTTCTTCCCTATTCACCATTGCTACCTCCTGGTGACCAGGAGGAGATGACATGTGTAACCTGAGGGGTTCCCATCGTGGGACCCTTTAAAATGGTTGCAAGGGTGTGCCCTAACTCTGAGCTCTGCACCCATGGACCCTGCACTGCACACCCTGTCCCTTCAGAGCACGGCCTCTTGCATGCAAGCTTGTGCCCCCATACATCCCAGGGGCTTCGGGGGACCCCTTCTCGGGCCCCCTGCCCCACCCACTTCCTCCTGGGAACATGCAGAGCTTTCTGTGCTCTGTGCAGCTCCTAATCCACGGCAGTCACTTTCCCACTCATACATTAGTTTATTTTATATTTCCAAATGGATTCGACTATACATTGATTTCCTGTTGTGGGCATTGTGTCCCGAGCGAGGATTAGGTGTTTAGGAGAGGCGGATACTCGGGCACATAAAGGTTCTTCCACACCGAGAGCTCTTATCTTGAAAAGGGAGTCCAATTTTATTGAAACAGCTAAAATCCCACTTAATTGAATTTTTTTCCTGTAAGATGTACAAGCTTAGAGACTTTTGCTTTCTAATTCAACTCAGGCTCCATAGTGTTTAAATTTCCAAGCCCATAAAGACCTTTATGGAAAGACCTATGGATACTGTGCCTCTGAGCCCTGGGGCAGCCCCAGGTTGAGCAGGGCCATAGCTTCAGGATGCCTGGGCTCCTGGACCTTGCCTGTTTCCCACAGCCTGGCCGCGCTCGCTCCATGGCCTGAGGGACAGGGGAAGGTGGACGGGATGTGCCGGTGCAGGGCTCTGGGATGCAGAGCCGAGTCCCAGCACTCGACCTTGCTCTTATAACCCCAATGCATCATTTTAAAGCATCTCAGGATGGAAACCCCTTCATAGAATTATCCAAGCAGCCATGTGGCCAGTGTGTATCCAGGTCCTAGGCTTCGGTGCTTGGGTGGGACCTTTGCTGCACCTGTCCTTGACCCGAGCCCCTCAGCTGCCAGCTGCAGGCCAGGGCTAAGATAACTGCCAGGTGAGAAGGGAACCATCTGGGGCTCCCCAGGGTGTATGGGACCCTCACCTGTGACACTGATGGGTGTGTGGGACCCTCTCCTTGGGGCACCGATGGGTGTGGGGGACCCTCTCCCTGGGGCACAGATGGGTATGGGGGACCTTCTCCTTGGGGCACTGATGGGTGTGGGGGACCTTCTCCTTGGGGCACTGATGGGTGTGGGGGACCCTCTCCCTGGGGCACTGATGGGTGTGGGGGACCTTCTCCCTGGGGCACTGATGGGTGTGGGGGACCCTCTCCCTGGTGCACTGATGGGTATGGGGGACCTCCTTGGGGCACTGATGGGCGTGGGGGACCCTCTCCCTGGGGCACCTTCTTGGTGCAAGGGCACCCTCTGGAGTCATCCCCATCTGGGTACTCTGCCCAGCCCAGCCTGGTATCCCTCTGAGCTGCCCCAGGTACACTTGCAGGTTGCCACACACTCCACTCAGACAAGACTCACTCTTCCCACCGGTCCTGACCGTTGGGCACATACTGTCCTCCTTTGGGGCCTGGTCCCCTCCTGGGCTTTGACACCCCTTCACCTGCCCACCTGGCCGTTTTGTGGAGTCAGCCCACAACATGGGCCCTGAGCACCCAAGGCCAGGCACGCTGGGGAGGCAAGGCAGGGGTTGGCTTTGGAAGCACCTACTCTGCCTGAACCTTGGGGCTGCCAGACTGCCACAGCCCCAAGCTGAGGGAACTGGTGGCTGCAGGTCAGTGCTATCCTCGGGTGAGTGGGGTCTACGTCTGCCTCTCTTCTGGTTCCCCAACAGCCTCAGTTTCCCCATTCGTGCAGGGGTAGGGCTACACTGCACTTCTGCTGCCCAGCAGCTTGGTGGTCTGAATGCCCAGTCAGTCCAGTCTGACTCCAGGGTCATGATCTGCCTCAGGGTCCATGGCCCCCCTCCCTGGCCCATTCTGCTATGGAGCCTGCCTGGCCATCCTCCCAGGTACTGACCAGGTGGGCAGTGGTGCCCAGTCCCCAAGGGGCTGTGTCTCCATAGCAGCCCGGGGCCGGTGTGAGGCCAGCGTAGCTCCCGCGAGCCCCGGCCCTGAGCGTTATCTGATGCCTCTTCACGCACAGTTGCCCAAATGACAGCTTAATGGCGCTCTGTAACAGAGCTGCTCTGTATCTCTATCCCGCGAAAACAGCTAATGGTGATAAGGGAAGGCCAAGGCAGAGCCCGGAGGCCGCCCGCCCCCAGCAAGCCCACCCACACAGGCCATCCCACCCCTCAGCTCAGGGGGAGTTCAGACAGCTCCCAGCAAGCAGCTCCCGAGGGCTTGGACCGGTGGTGGCTGGGCTACTGGACCCTGTGGGACATCCCGGGGCTGCAGGGGCAGCCACCCATCCCTCCTTGCGCCTCTGGGTGGTTTGGGGCTTTGGCAGGGGCACCTTGGGGCTTGTGGTCCCCCAGCACGGGCAGCTGGAGCCCTGTGGGCCTGGGCTGCAGTCCTCGGAGAAGTAGGGTTTGTGCCTTCACTTATTGTCTCAGCAGATCTCTCTGAAATGCCACTGGGACTTCTCCCAAAATGTCCCCAGTCTTGCAGGGTCACAAAGGCAGAGCGTGAATCTCCCCAGGGCTGGGTTCTCAGGGAAGGGGTGGTCAGTCACGGTCACTGCTGGGCAGGACAAGCAGGGAGGCTTCCTGTAGGAGGTGGCCAAGGCTGCGGACCCGTCAGGGCCCAGCTCCTCCTCCTGGAGGCTCTGATTCTGAGGTTGGGCAGAGAGGCCTCCCTTGCAGGGTGGCCCTCCAGGTCTTGTTGGGGACCCTTGTCCCTAGTCCTGTGCCTCCAGGGCAGGGTACCTTGAGAGGACACCGACTTCCCAGCACCATGCCTAAGAGAGTTGGTTCCCAACAGCCCAGGGTGGGGCCTGTCCAGACCCCTTGAGCCCCACTTACCCCTTCTGCCTTCTGCTGCTGCCCACCAGGTCCAGGACGGGGAGGTCAGGGCGGCAGGAGCATCAGGCGAACCCGGCTCTGCTCCCTGCCAGCGGTGTCACTTGGCAGACCCAGTGCCCATGGGGATTTTTGGAGGTGATGTGGAGCCCAGCAGTGAAGAAAATCCCAGCCCGGCCTTCCTGAGCCACCCCTCCCAGCCCAAGGCCCTGGGCCTCCTCCATAGCTCCCATGCAAGCCAGGCAGGCCGCACCCACCTACACAGACCAGGGAGCGTTCCCTGAGCCTGCAGGCCAGACCTCCCTAGCCTGGGACTCTCTCTCAGGACACCTGGGACAGGTGTCAGCATGGGTGAACAGGAAAGCACGGAAATGATACTTCCACCCTGACAAGTCGCCCCATTGGACAGACCACCTCCCTGATGGACCGACCTCCCCCTGCAGGATGGACCTCCACCTGAAGGATGAACCTCCCCCCTGTGGGCCAGACCTCCCCTTGCAGGATGGACCTCCCCCTGTGGGCCAGACCTCCTCCTGCAGGATGGACCTCCCCCAGCTGTGGGACAGACCTCCCCCTAAGGGACAGACCTCCCCCTGAGGGACAGACCTCCTCCTGCAGGGTGGACCTCCCCCTGAGGGACAGACCTCCCCTTGCAGGGTGGACCTCCCCCTGCAGGATGACCTCCCCCTGAGGGACTGACCTCCCCCTGAGGGACAGACCTCCCCTTGCAGGGTGGACCTCCTCCTGCAGGACGACCTCCCCCTGCAGGGTGGACCTCCCCCTGAGGGACTGACCTCCCCCTGCAGGATGGACCTCCCCCTGAGGGACAGACCTCCCTCTGCAGGTTGGACCTCCCCCTGCAGGATGATGAACCTCCTCCCTGCAGCATCTGAGATCAGGGGCACTAGGCATGCTGTCGTAGGGGTCTGAACGCAGACCTCTTCTGGGCCTTCTCTCACCTAGCCGCTCAGCTGTGGTGGAGGAGCTGGGTGGCCCTGGTGCCCAGGAGGACCTGCAGTGTGAGGACCTGCAGTGTGCCCCACATGCAGCAGGGGGTGAGCACCCAGTCGTGGCGCCTTGCCGCACCCACCAGACCCCCCCCCCTCCAGGTCCTCTCTCTTCCCATGTCTGACAAGCCAGCCAGGCCCTGCGGTCACAGTGTGTTTTAATAGCGGAATGTAATTCCCGGGCAGCAGAGAAACGAAAGTGAGCAGTCTATGAATCATCACAGATGTGCTCTCTGCCAGCCTGCAGCGGGGCCCTGGGCTGGAAAGCTGCTCTTCTCGTGTTTAAGTTAGCGTGGAAGATGAAATAGTCCCAGAGACGCACTGGCCACTCGAACCTGCTATTGCGAGCCATGTGTCTCCCATAAATACTCTTCTGATTTATCTCCTCACTCTGCTTTATTAATGGGAAAACCAGAAATGCCTTCAAGAGCAACTTCCAAGTCTGAGATGTCCCTGTGGGTCCACTTGTGGCCAAGCGTGCAGGCCAGGGGGCAGGGGCGAGGGCTCCTGGGATCAGCGTTCCTCCAACGGTTGAGGCCTCCCTGTGGGTCTGGGCACCAATGTGGATTAGACAAGGGTCCGACTGCCACTGTGTGCCAGGGAATGAGGGGCATTCAGGGCTATACCGGGTGGCTCCCAGGAGGTGGGGGTGAGCTGGTGGTACTCTGTTCTGCAGGTGGCGGGGTTCACCAACACAGTTGGATTGTTTTGAAAAGAAGGTAGGCATTTGTGTCTGGGAGGGGTGGCCATGCTGGAACCCTGCCCCTGCCCTATCTAAGGTCTCACCACCACCATCCATTGCCATCTGTGGACTGACTGAGCTCACACCAGGGCCAGGGTACCACAAGGCCTCCTGAGAAAGGGGCCAAGTGGCTGAACCAGATGAGCTACCAGCAACGTCCAGGCTGCTGCCCGATGTGACCAGGACACTGTCTGGATTTATGCCAGGGAAGCTGAGCTGCACAGAGGCCATGCCGCCCACCCCTGGTCTGGCAGGGACTGGGTGCTGCCGGCCGGCCACCAGGAGTGGGGGGTAGGCTGTGGCTGGAGCACAGAGCTTCCTGCGCCCCTGGAGCTGCTCTTCATGAACTCTAGGGTGTGTAGGAACATCTACTTGAGGTTAAAGGGAAAGGGTGTGGGGAAGAGAGCAGTCTGCCTTGGACCTGCTCTGGGCATTCAGAGTCATCTAGAGATCGCGGCTCTGAGTGATGAACTGGAGAGCAGAGGCTGTCAGTCTGGGCCTGCTAAAGTGCCCTGCTATGGAAGCTGCTGTTTCCAGGTGAGATGGCCCAGGAAACACACACCCATCTTCAGAGTGAGCCCTCAGGGTGTCTCGCGGGGCCTTTGCCAGCAAGCCGGCAAGCAGGGAGCATGGGCCTGGAGGCAGTTCCCCAAAAGCCGGCCTGGGGTGAGCCCTGTTTCTGAGCCTGGAAGGTGTTTCGGTATAAATACCAGCTCCTGCAGGGCTGCTAAGACTTGGGCTGGGTCTGTGTATTGAACAGAAGTGAAGTGGAAATCTACCGTCACAACAGTGAAGGATGCATTTGGCCTCGAGGACCTGCCGCTCAGGGGAGCCTGGTGGGTGAGGCCACACCCCCAGCCATGTGGGGCATTGAGGCAGCAGGGGCAGCAGGACAGTCCCCAAGTGGATGTCAGGCCATATGACCCCAGGGATGGGGGAGAGACAAGGGACACCTCTGAACCCACTTTCATAAGCCAAAATGAACATGAACCGCATGCTACGATTGCGGGGCCCAGCACCAGGGAGGTTGTTGCAGACAGTCACTTGCTGAGCACCACAGCCTGCAAAAGCAGCCATCTCGCCGTCCTGCAGGATGCCGGTCCACCATCCAGGGTCCAGGGCTGGCTACTCTGGGGCTGTGGGGAGCATCTGTCCTGGAGGCTGCTGGCACCCCTGGTGCTCCTGGACTTGAGGAACCACTGCCCTGACCTCTGCCTTCACCTCCTCCCTGCCTGTATCTGTCCAAGCTCCCCCTCCTACAAGGATGCCAGTTGTGTGGCCTGAGAGCCCCCCGCCCCCTGATTTAACTCAACCACCAAGCAGGGTCCCATTCACACATGCTGGGACTGCACAAATCAACCTACAACATGTGACATTTTCAAATTAAAAAAAAAGAAAAACATTTTATTCTGAACTAATTTTACAAAAATAGTGCAGAGAGCTCCCATATGCCCCTGCCCATTCCCCTGGTGCCCTGGTCCATGTTGGAGTCCAGACATTCCTTTCCCTGGAGTCCAGACATCCCTTTCCCTCCGGTGCTAGTACCAGCACAGCTGGCCCCTCTGCCTTCTTCTCCTGGCCCCAAAGCTGCGTTGAGCTGTCACCTCCAGCATGGAACAGGCCCACAGGCTCTCCTTGTCCTTGTGGCCTTGACGAGTTGGAAGGGTACAGAATGAAGCCTCTGGATCCACGTGAACTGCTTAGAGCAGGGATTCCTGCAGGGGGTTCATCCTTCCTGCAGGGGGAGGTCCATCCTCTAGAGGGGAGGTCAATCCTGCAGGGGGAGGTCTGTCTCACAGCGGGGGAGGTCCATCCTGCAGGGGGAGGTCTGTCCCTCAGGGCGGTGGTCTGTCCAACGGGGCGACTTGTCAGGGTGGAAGTATCATTTCTGTGCTTTCCTGTTCACCATGCTGACACCTGTCCCAGGTGTCCTGAGAGGGAGTCCCAGGCTGGGGAGGTCTGGCCTCACAGCAAGAAGGACAGTTTCAGTGGATGCAAGGTCCCACACAGGCTGTAGCCTTTGGGTTTTTCTTCCTGCTCCCTGGGGGAGCTAAAGGGCACCCCCACCTCGGCCCTCACGGTGCAACCAGAGCAGAGAGGGCAATGACCATCTGTCCAACATTTAAGTGTCAGGTGCCAACCAGGTGTCTGGTCCCGAGTGGGGAACTCCCTTGTGTAGTCTGTGGGGACAGCAGATGAGCAGCTGTGTGGATGAGGACTCAGCCACAGGGGCCACAAACAGAGAGCAGCTGGTGGAAGGTGACCCCAGCTTGAGCTGCTGTGGCTTGGCCATTGCCGAGAAGCCTGTGGAGGGCCCTGAAGGGACTGCTCCTGGCCGGAGCGGCCACTCCCGGTGCACAGTGCTCTTCCGAGCAGCCCACCCGCCTCTGCCTGCTCTTCTGCAGGGACCAAACCCCATGTGAAACTGAGCCCTAAAGCGTCCAGGAGCCCACCCTGGTGGAAGCCCACCTTCCCCTGGCCTGACCAAGGCCTGGTCCCCACATGGGCTGAACAGAATCTACTGGGGCCTCCCTCCCACTGACTGCAGGGAGGTCTGTAGGTCAGGCTGCTCAGGGCCCAGGGTAGATCTGACCACCTCAGGCCTGGGCGGGGCAACCGGAGCCAGTTTTATGGCTATTATTGCTATGTCCTCTTGCTGACCAGGGAGACGAGCCCAGCCCGCCTCAGGTGGTCCAAGGATCTAGGAGGCCCATCAGCTCTGTCCTCACTACAGGTCTGAGCACAGAAACTGAAGTTCCAGCTCAAACCCCACATAAAACATCTCTGGTTACCTTGGCCATTTCCTAAGTCGTTGGTTACCATATTCACAAGCTGAAACAGCCCCAGCCCAGAGCAGCCCCGGACCCGGGACGGTCCTGGAGGTGTGCTGCAGGTTCTGGGCTTTCTCACAGAGGGCCCCAGGGCTGTGCTGGCCCTCAGCCCCCAGTGGTGGACAGGTGGTGGTGCTGGGTGTTCCCACCCTGGGAGGTACCATAAGAGCCTGGCGCTGGGGCAACCACATGGCCCTGCCCACTCAGCGCCACCTGCAAGGTCCACGGACACAAGGTGGACAAGTAGACAAGGCTGTGCTCAGGGTGGGACCTGCTGAAGCAACAGGCAGAGCAGGTGGGGAGGTGTTGTGGGACGGGACTCCAGGGTCTCTCGGCACTGAACACACGAAAGAGAAGCTACCGAGGAAGTGGCTGATTCCAGGTGATGTGCATCTCACTTCAATTTCAAAATGAAATAAAATAATACAACCAACTGGGCCCAGAAGCAGTGAGGAGAGAGTAGAGCTCAGGGAGGCAGTGTGGAGGCTCAAGGTCATTTGGAGGTTGCCAGCCCTACCTGGGCTCCATGGGTCTGTGGGTTCTGCGGGGCTGCAGCTTCTGCCAGAGCCGTGGCCTCTAGTGGAGTCAGAATTGCTGGGCACTTCCTTCTATCCCTCCGCGGGGAAGGTAGGAGACAAAGGTGCTGGTGAAGCCCACCTCTTATTGGGGGTCTCCCCATGGCCCCATTCTTGCATGGCCTTCTGAAAAGCCTCCTCAGTGACTAGCCTCGAAGGCCTGTGTGGCCATTGCACCACGGGAGACATGAGCTGTGAACCCGGCCCAGAACCATTAGCCTGAGTGACCCCAACTCTGAGCTTGGTGCCAGCACCACTTCCTGGAGTTAGGGGGCTGCAGCTCCCACAGTGTGGACCCCCAATGTCCCAGGGGTTAGAGCCCCAGCATTTTGGCAAACCCAGAAGACACCTTGGTGAGAGACCCCAGAGCCAATGTCCTCCCAGGAAACCTCAGAAAGCCCTGAAGTCACTGGTTTTTGTAGGCTGTCCCTGAAGCCACAGTGGTGTCCCTTCATCCATGCCAGTGGCTGGGGACAGGTGTTTTGGGGCACTTCCCTCCCATTGCTCCACAGGGAAGGGAAAGGTGCTGGGGTGGGGGGGTTCCAGCCTCAGCTGCCCGAGTGTGGGGTGTGACGCGTGCCCCTACATGGCCTGCAGCCCCATCGTGAAAGCAGGTCCTTGCATCCTCGCTCAGGCACAGTTTGGGGGTTCAATGAAGGCACCTGAGACCATAGGGGCCCACATGGGTGCTTCTCATGTCCCCATGCCTAGACAGCTCTGCAGGCACATGGGGAGAAGACCCCTCAAGCCCACAGATCTGAGCCAGGAAAAGCTGCAACAGGGCAGAGAAGTCCCTGGGACCCTGGGATGCTCCGGGCAGCAGAGAAGCTTTCTGGGATGGGGCAGCAATGTTTCTACAGCCTGTGGACAGGGAATGGGGCGTAAACAGGGACAGGTCCCCTTCCCCTGCCCACCTTGGCCGCGGGTCAGGGCACCAGCGGGCGAGGATGGCTGCCTTTGCAGGGCTCTGGCCCCGCCTGCTGCCCCCGCTCTTAGGGGACTGGCCTGTTAGGATAATGGCCCAGCACTGAAGCCTTCCTGGGCCCCATCGCGGCACTGCCCTCCCCGGGGCTGCTGCAGCCAGTAATGGAGCTCTGACGGCAGTAACTGCCGCTGAGCTAATCGAAGCTGAAAAGGTGGGACCAGCGTGCGTCCCAGCCTTGCGCCACCTTCATCAATCCAGCTAACTGGCTTTGAGCTCCTGCCCGACCAGCGCTCTGCAAGGGGAAATTAATATGTAAGACATCTGAGGCCTGGCATGTGCAGGCGGCCGGGTGCTTGGGCAGGCCGGCCTCGCCCGCCAGCCGACCTGGGGCCTGGGGAGGCCAGCCCTGTCCCCGCCCTCCCCACCACCAATTCAATTACCACAGGCCCGCTACATATTCAGGCAAGGACACCAGGATGGAAGGGAGCGGCAGACAAAGGAATCTGTATTTACCCAATAATAAGTTCCATTTGGAGGAGGTTTGAAAACAATTCCCCGTCACATTTGTCCCTGTCAGATCACATTATTCACAAATGAAGTTCACAAAGTATCAATTCAATTTCAATGAGGCGCTGCTAGCAGGGCTGGCTGAATTTAGCCCATCCTGGCTGGGGGGGCTGGGGGCTGTGGACAGCAGCGGCAGTCAGAGGTAATCAAAGGCAGGCTCCGCGCAACACTTTCCATTTCACCCCGTGTGCGCATCTGTTCCTGAATAATCCCATTTTCTACACTTCCAAATCACTGAAGATGGCGTGGGGGCTCCTCCAGCCAGGCACGCGGCACATCCGGCCCCCCGGGGGCCAACCCCATGCCTGTGTACCCGGTGCTGGCACTGACTGGTGACCAGAGGGCAAATTCAAGGAGACAGTTCCCAGCTCACTCACCATGCCACTGCCCGTCCTCCCGACTCACCTATCCTCCTCAAGCCCAGGTTTCAAGATCCCCTCCCTCTGTCAGGTGAGGCTTGCAAGGGTCAAATGTTCCTGGGACTCCTGGATCAGCTCAGAGTGGGCTGTGGGGACCAGGCGGGGCCCCTTCTCTCAGGGCCTCAGATAAGGAGACACAGAGGAGGGCCTGGTATGGGCTGAGGCACAGCTGTGCAAGCCTCTGGGCTGCTGCGCACACCCAGCTCCTGAGGCTCCAGACCAGAGGCTCCGCATGCCAGGCAGGGACTCTCAGAGCAGGAAGGGGGTGCTGTGTGCACCCAGCTCCTGAGGCTCCAGGCCAGAGGCCCCGCATGCCAGGCAGGGCCTCCCAGCAGGAATGGGGTGCTGTGTGCACCCTCACGGGCACTCCCGTGGAGGGGTCTGGCTTCCCATGCAGGGGCACAGGCACTAGACTGCTCATGTGTGCAAATGTTCCAACCTGGGCTTCCAGTTAGGAGGGGCATTTGTGCCTTTGAGGTGGGTGGGGCCTTGGACGCAAGCGTAGGGGTTGCATCCACAAACACAGGTGTACGTGTGTGCTTGTGCACAGGGGCAGACGAGCAGGCCTGCCTGATGCCCACACACGTGCATGTGCCCTCCGTGTACCTGTGTGCACACGTGTGTGCTGGGTGCCTTCAGAAGCTGCAGGGCACGGCAGGGCCCTTGCTCCTGGAAATTGGCAACTCCGGGCCAGCAGGCTGCCTGGCTCCCAGGCCTGGGAGCCCCAGTGGGGCGAGGCCCACCTGTGGGACTGCAGCTCGGAATGTGCAGGGCCTCTCCCGCTGTCTTTGCACTGACCAGGCCTCAGAACAAGAGGCGATGACCATTTCCTAGTGCTTCCATTCAGCCCTGCTCACTGTGCGCCACTAGGGGGCTCTGTGACTGGAGCCTGGGAGGGGGCCTTGCAACCAGTCTCCTCACATGCACCCTGGGCACAGAAGAGGCCATCGTAGCCTGCTTGAAAGGTGCAGGAAGCCAGGGTCCCGAGGCCGACCCCTGTGCCTTGGGTTCCATTGGCCATGGCAAGTGAGGAAGGGGCCTGCTGGAGCCAGGGTCAACACTGACTGCCCTAGAGCACCCTCAGGAGGGCTAGCCTCCTGGGCAGAGTGCCCCTCCATGACTCTTTGTGGGACCAGCAGTGTGGGCAGGCTGTAGGGGGCCCTATGCTGTGTCTAGGCCAGATGGTGACTGGAGCCAGGCTCTCTTGATATATTGATCCCGGGACCAAAGCATGTTGTACAATGAGGTGATCATAATGGGATTTAGACTTATGATGGGCGAAGCTGCCGAGCACGGGGAGAGGCCTTGGCAGTTTCATTTGCCACTGAAAAATCACAGGGCCTGGGTGCAGAAGCCTCTGGAAGAGAGGTGCTGGGGTCTGGCCCGCCATCTGTCTGGGAGTGGGAGGGAAGTCAGTGGTAAACTCAGCTTTTGCCGTCATTATTCTTCTATGGATAAGAGGACTTCTCACCCCTACCCGAGAACCAAACCCAGGGCCGGCCCCAGGCTGGCTCTCCCTGGGCTCTGGGGCCCTCCACACGCATGCACGCACGTGTGGGTGGCCAACACATGCCTGGCCGTGCGCTGCACTCGTCCTGCCTCACTCGTCCTGCCTCACTCGTCCTGTCTGGGTGCCAGGGGCCCTGGGTGAGCCCTCTCATCTTGGTGACAGCGGGTACCAGCACTGGGGAGAGCACACGTTGCGAGCCCCCACTCATGCCCCACACTGGCTGGCCTCTTGCGCTGCCAGGACTGACCATGTGGCTCCCTCTGCCCCTTGTCCAGTGGGGAGGCTCCTAGACTGCTGGACTCGACTGTCCGCCGGCATATGCAGAGAACAGCATATCCCTGGCTCAAAGGCCTTCCTCCTGCACCCTGGCTGCACACCTTGCCCAGAGCTCAGCTGAGAACTGGTCCCAGGATGCGACCCCAGTCTTGGTGAGGCATTTTTTCCCGGGCTGTGCTCAACTGCTGGGGGACAGGGTGGTTTGTGCAGATGAGGTTGGGCCAGGGAGAAGAGCGATATCAGAGTCTTTCTTGCCTACCTGCCAGAGGTTGTGTGCAATGCCACAGGTAGTGGTGACCTGCAGGAGCGCAGGGGCAGCTCAGGGCTCCTCCTCTGCAGAGGCAGAGCTGCTGTCCTTCCCCCAGGCCAGAGGCTGATCAATCAAGTTGGCAGGTTCTGGCTCAGCTTGCCCTACCAGAAATGGGTGCAGAGGTAAATGGGGACTGTCTTGGGCCGACAGGTGGTGAGGGCAGGTAGAGCCCCAGTGCCTCTGGGCCACACAGAGCCCTGGAGCTGCCTGTGTGCCAGCCAGGTGCATAGCCTGACTGAGCGTCCGCTGGACACCGGTAACATAGAGACGTATCGAATTCAGCTCAGCAGCCCAGGCATGAATGCCCGGCCTTTAAAGAGAAGCTTATCTGTAATTAAAATCATGCACAAGTTTTAGAAGGAATCTGTTTACAACTGGGGAGAAAGCTGATTGTGAAAATGAATAGGCTCCTCTGGGGCTGGGAGTGTTTAATTCAGAAATAAATCCCCCCACGGGCTTCACTGGGCTCTCTTTCCTGGTGCTTTTGGGGGGCTGGTGGCTGGTATGTCGTGTGGCTGTTGTTGACGATGACCTTATCAAGCTTCAATCGCAGACGCGAAGGCCGGCTGCGGGCTCCCGGGTGGCTGGAGAAATTTGCCGCAAACTCGGCTCCTCCGCTTGTGAGCAATAAATTAGCTCAGTTAAAATCAGCGGGACACGTTCTTCAGCCTGCAGTTCTCCCAAGCAGACGGTGGCTTCAGCGTGTGCAGAGCGGGGGCATCAATCGCCAGGGTCTGAATTTAGGAGAGAGCAGCACTGCTCTGAGAGGAGAGCCACCACCTGGACCGCGGTGGCAATAAGAAAATGATTTACGCTGGTCGGGGGGGCTGGCCGGACCGGCCTTGTGATTTAGGAGGCTGGCATGGCGGCTGCGGCCCGTTAATCGGGAGAGTGGCTGATGGATAATTCGGGGCCACCCGCACTGGGAGGCAGCTCCGTCTCCACACCTGCGCAATCCTCCACGCTGTTACTTCTGCTGCCTGTGGATGTTGCAGCGGTCGCAGTCGGATGGCTTTTCTGCCTATTGATTGCAATTAAGAGCACCAATATGAGCTGGAGAGGAGGCGCTTCCCAGGAGCTGCTGGCAGAGCAATGGGCCAGGAGCCTCCTCCTCTGACGCCAGGCCCCGCCCCACCTGCCCCACCCGTCCTGGCAAGGTCCAGCAAGAAGTCCAACTAATTCAACCCAGCACCATCTGTGCACAATTGCAAGAGGTCCCCATAGGCTAATGTCCCTCATAGGCTCCTGCTGTGCCCAAGACTCCTGCTACTCACGCATGCCATGGTCCCCCATAGGCCAGTGGCCTCGGGTAGGGGCTGCTGCCCAGCTTGAGAGTTGCCCCTCGTGGACCTGTGGTCCAGGTCGCTCATCCACAGTACAGGAGTCATCCCAAGAATGTTTTCAGGGGTGAGAGGCCCCTGCCCGGGACCTTGAGAACCTCGTTCTTCTTCGGATCAGATATCTCCTAATGTCCCGTGACCAGGCAGGACAGAGCTGGGACTGGAGGAGCCAAGGAGAGGTGGGGTCACACCAGGTGCTGTGGGGCTGGAACCTGAGTGGGTACTCAGTGGGGACCCAGGGCAGGGTTGGCAAGGGCCTCAGTGGACACTGTAGCTGGATCAGAGCGGGCAGAGCTTACAACAGGGGGCCAGCGGGTCCTGGCAGCTGGGGTTGCAGCCCACATGACGGGCCAGGAAACAGGGTGGGCAGTAGTGCTGGGTGTGGAGTGGCCAGGCTCCCTGGAGGCAGAGGCCTCTCTCAGCCTGCCTCTAGCTTTCCTCCCCAGCTCTCCCTGTGATGCCTCACTGCCCGGGTCAGCCTGAGGAGCCCTCCAGCCAGCACCCCCACCTGTCTGTTCATTTCTCGAACCTCAGCTGAGCCTCTTTGATGTTTTTGTCACTGGCTGTCTCTGTCACTTCCCAGCCTGGCCTAGCCACTGCCCAGGACCTGGGCTCACTGGAAGGCTAACTATCTGTGTCCCTGATGCGGCAGGAGACAGTGGAAACAGGGCAGCACACAACACGGTGAATTACGCCCCATCTGGGGGGTGGATGCAGGGACATATCCAGGACCCCATGAATGGAGACGGGCACAAGGAGCCAGGGAGCCAAGAACCTGGGTGGCCCAAGTTCAAGACCCCACCAAGTTGGGGGGACTGGGGTGGGCACTCCACCTTGAGACCCCAGTGGGGATGGAAGTGAGAGCAGATGGGCCTCATTCACGAAAGGTGATTGGCCTCCTGCAGGCCCAGCAGTCTGCCTGTATGCCAGGACCCAGCACAATTCCATCAACTAGGTGGACCCTGGCTGCTGGCTCCAGGCCCTATTGACCCCACCCTGCCTGTCCTATCCTGTCCCTGCCCTGTCCCTGGGCCTCTGCAGTCTCCAGCATTCCTCCAGGTGTCCCCAGGAGCATCCCCTCAGTTCCAGAGGGGGTAGATGGGAGTGGGCTCCAGCCTGGACAGCCAGGACCCAGCAGGGCCCTGAGCCCTCATGGGGGTGTCCCAGACCTGGGTCCAGGGGAGGGGTGCAGCGTCCTCCTAGTGTCCAGGGTTGCAAAGGACTGTCCCTTTCATGCTGGGGGAGGGGTTGCTACAAGGACCTAGGTGGTCCCCAATACCACTGCCATGACCTGCATGTCCGAACTTGCGGTGAGGGGTATTAATGAGAAAAAGACACTGATGTAAGCATGACAGAGCTGGGGCCAGGTGGGACACTGTCCTCTGGTACGGGGGCAGTGACCCAGCACTAGCACAGCATGTTTATTTTGTAGGATTTTGTCATGAGAAAGTGATCTAGGAGAAAGTTTCTGAAAAGCAGACAGGTTTTGAAGGTCGCAGCATCTGCAGGATTTTGTGATTAAATTGCTTGTTCTTAGAGTTTGTCTTTCTCTAGCAACTGGGGTCTGGACTCAGAGTCAGGACTGCTTGACATCTTGGACCTCCACCCAAAAACCTGCACCTTTTGCAGGATTTCCCCAAGCTGGGCTTTGCCATAATTCAAGGGCAGAATTACTCTGCACCTTTGCACAGAGTCTGCCCTTTGGCCTTGCTGCTGTTCCAAGGTTGTCAAAGCCTGAGTCACCAGATACCACCACGGTGCCCTACAATCCTCTCACTTCTTCCAGAGAAGCCAGGCCCCAGCCTGCAATCAGCCACCTCCCCAGCTCCTGAGAGGGAGCTGAGAGCCAGTGTGTCCATAGTTACAGGGGGTCCTGAGCCCACAGAGCCAGGAGGATTGTGTGTGAGTGCACACGTGTGCAAACACACACCCATGAAAGAACATCTGAGTGTTTGTAGATTAATATTTTATTAATGCTGATTTCCTAGTTTTGATGGTTATGCAGAGTTATAGAAGGGATTGTCCTTGCTTTAGGAAGTGTACACTGCCTTTAAGGAACTTCATGGCAACCACTTACTCTCAGATAGTTCCAGAAAAGATGGAATGGAGAAGCTGGAAGGAAGAGGGAGGAGGGAGGAGGAGGAGGAGGTGGAGGGGGGAGGGGAGGAAGAAGAG
>PVKS010010415.1:36741-60371 GCA_004027875.1 Aplodontia rufa | reverse complement strand
AGAGATACAATTGAGGGGGAAACATTATCAAACATTCAAGAACCAATGTATATATACTTAGTTATCCAGGGCTAATGAAATATCATGGATGCCCAGCTTGGGTTCCCCCTGTTGCTGTTTCCCCCAGAAGAACTCCTGAGTTAAATGGATATCTCATGTAGGACAGAGATCTCCTTCTGAGATGAATCCCCCATATTCTCACCCTCCAGTCTCCTAGGATTGCTTCCTACCCCCTCCCCCCTGGCCTCCTCTCTACGCCTTCAAGTGTCCTAGGGAGTCGTCTCCCTCTTGCGTTGAGAATCATACAATTTGAAGTTGTTATTAGCTTAGCCATCTAACATACTGCTTCCCCACGTATTCTAGCTTCCACAGATGAGAGATACCATTCGGCCCTTGAGTCTCTCAGATTGGGATACCTCATGTAGCATAATTCCTCCCATCTCCATCCATTTGATATCAAAAGCCATAATATCATCTTCTCTAATGGCCCAGTATTATTCCATTGTATATATGTACCAAAGTTTTTGTATCCACTTGTCGAGTGAGGGGCATCTGGGTTGGTTCCATAGTCTAGTAGTACTAGGTTGAGCTGCTATAAACATTGATGAAGCCATAACACTATAATATGCTGATGCTCTTTTGGGAAAATACCCAAGAGTCGGAGAGCTGGGTCATAAGGTGGCTCCATCCTTAATTTTTTGAGGATTCTCCACACTTCTTTCCATAATGCCTTAACCAGTTTTCAGTCCCACCAGCAGTGTAACAGTGGTGCTCTTTTCCCACATCCCCTCCAGCATCTGTTGTTAGAATTTTTCATTTTTGCCACTCTAACAGGAGTAAGGTGGTATCTCATTGAAGTTTTGATTTGCATTTCTCTTTTAGCTAATGATGTAGAGCGTTTTCTCATATATTTATGGGCTTTCTGGACTTCCTCTGCTGAGAAGTTTCTTTTAAGATCTGTAGCCCATTTATTGATTGGATTATTTGTGGTTTTGGTGCTTAGTTTCTTTATTTCTTTATATATTTGGATATTATGTCATTGACTGCAGATTTTTAGGTCTGAAACTTCCTTTTTGAGGGAATCGATTTCTTTAATGATAGAGTTTCTCAGTTTTTGAGTTTTCTCATTTATTCCCTTCATTATCTCTTTTAATTTGTTGTTCCTTTTGGTTATCAGCTCATTGATATATTGCTCTAGATTTTTATCCTGGTCCCTGGCCATAGCCCCCTTACTAGGGGAGTTTTGGGATTGATGTGTACCTCTTCAATTTTGATTTCTCATGTCTGAAGAGATTCTTCTCTCTTATTTGACCAGTGAACCCTTTGTGGAAGCAGTACAAGATTCAGTGGTTCTTTTTCTTGTCTCCTGTCTTAAGGACTAAGCTGTTGGATTTGGAAATCTGTCCAGACCCTTACTTGAAGTGGGGGTTTGTCAGGAACATTGGTATCAAAAGACTACCCCCTTTATTGTGACCTGTTTGTTACCCATACAGATTTCCCACACTTCATGCACTAGTAGCAAATTGTCAATATATATAACTAAAGCTTACAATAAACAGTAGTAAATTAGTTATTTAGAACAGACTATAATAGACTTTTGAATTCAGCCTATGCAACTAGAGTTAGTGATAATCAATATTTTTGGTGACACTAGTATTTAACTATCACATATGTCAGACTTCTAGAACAAATAAGTGTTATTCAGATTAACAATCACAGCAGTAATCGTTACACAGCCTTAATAGTGGGGGGTGGGGGTTGAAGAGAGTTAACTAATTGGGAGTCAGAGAGGGAGGGTAGTGCATGTGAAATTTAGAGAGGAGATTATATAGACCAATTATGGACAGTGAGAAAGTGGAGGAGGTAAAGAATTTGCTGAAGAAGGAAAAAGAAATTGCTAAAAGGAAAAATTTTGAAAAGAAAAGAAAATTTTAAAAATTAAAATAAAGGAAAGAAAAAAAATAGAAAAGAAAATACACATCCAAAGGGAAGCTAGGATAGCTGTGGCCTGATATAGGAAGGGTAAAAGAATTATTACTAATATTTGGGTGATCATTAAGGGAAGAAGTTATCCCTGTGAATTACGCTTGTCAGGCATAATATATTTCAAATACTATATGAACTGATCAGAGTCCTTCTTCTCAAGAATGAGGACAAGGATAGACAGTATGAAAAAGAGATAATAAGAGAGACAATAAATAGGGAAAAAGAAAAAGAAAAAGAAACCTAAAAACAGGCTATCAAAACAGGAAGAAATATTATTACTTTTTCCTACAAGAAGAAAGAAAAAATAAATAAATAAAAATTTTTAAAAAATGGAAGAGTGGGGGGATAACTGCCCCCAGAATTTAACAGAGCAGGGAAACAAAAATAGCTAGTGTTTTTATATATCGAAGAACCAGTAAACATTTCCAGTCATCCCATTAGTACGCATCTAGAACATGGATGCAACAACACCAGAAAAAAAACATAATTCTTAACAGTAAAAACTTGGAAGTATAGTCAATAAGAGTGTCTCCGGTCCTTTTGCAAGGATATCTTCACTGTCTGTCTGGGTATGAAAAGCTGGGTCTCTCAGTTGGGATTTTCAGGGGATCTGGAAGTCAGAAGCCTTATGTGGTTGCCGAAACTGACTCCTATGACATTAGAACTGGGGCAAGAAGATCCTCGAGCTTAACAGGGAATGTCCTTCTGTCTGTGGTGAGAGTGTTTAGCACTGGTCAATGTTCCCCTTTACTCCACTACCCAAACCCCTTATGTGAAGAGGATGCAGGGCCTGAGCCAAGCCTTTTTCTCCTGGTTCAGCCTGTGGTCTGTGGCCTGCTCCAGATGCAGTTTTAAGAGCCTGCTTTGCAGACCTAAGGAGGGCTGGCCCCGTTGGTCAGGGAGTGTGGAATCTTCCAAGGGGTTTAAAGATGGATGCTCCGCTCCCACGCTCTCGCAGCTCCTGCACCTGCTTCCGCAGTGCAACCTGCTTCTCCGTCCTTATCTGCAGGCAGCTTCCAGACACTGATCTCACCGCCAGACAGAGAATAAGCATGGGAAGTGACTTTGCAAAAACGCTTTCTTTAAAGCACTGCGGGTTTTCCACGCAGCTGTGTTCATGGACGGTTAGTCTCCACCCCAGTCCCTGGCGGAAAATAAGCAAGGGAGAGCAGCCATGTGCCGGCGTCCCAGCCAGGACGGGAGAAAAACAAAATTCCACTGGTTTCTCCCAAGTCGCTGCTCCTCAAAACCGTTGAGCAAATTAGGACTGGGGTTTCAAGATGCTAATCCCCCAAACACACCTCAAAATACTGGAGAAGAGCTGGGGATTCCCCGTTCAGTCTCAGAGCCACTGGGGAAGCTGTCTCTTTTCATATCGCCATCTTTCTACCTCGGAACACCTCTGTTGATACTCATACTTCAAATATAGCACGAAGATAAAGTTTCATATAAAAGGTATTACAGGATATTTTGATATATTTATGAATTTAGGGGATTTATATGATATATGTAGACCTTTTGTATTTTCTATTACCATGTGCTTTCTGATTTTTATTTACCTCTTGGGTATTGACACTGAAAAGATAAAACTTGTACTATGGTTCTTTTGTTACTTATTATAAGCTCAAAGAAAATAAATGGAGCTTGGGGTTATTGAGTTCAGCAAATGTTTGTTAAGTGTGTATTTCTGTTCTTAGTGTACTTGGATACATTTGAAAATTGATGACAGTGAGAAATTTAGGATTGTAGATTCTAATTGCACATGTTCCCATTCTTGAGATATGTAATGCCTTAACAGTGTATTAGTTTTCTAGGTTTGTTATAATCAACTATCACAAACTGAATGGCTTTATAAATTTGTTTTCTCATAATTTAGGAAGGCTGGAAGACCAAGATGAAAGCTTCTGCAGGATTGTTTGTTCCAAGACCTTTCTCTTTGTCAGGCAGGTGATTCTTTTCCTCTTGAGGTTTCAGTATTTTCTCTGCATGTCTGTGTCCTTTCCTGCTTTTATCGGGTCACTGGACACATTGGATGAGGGCCCACCTCAATGATTTCATTTAAAATTAACTCTTTAAAAACTCTATCTCTTAATACAGTCAAATTTTGAGACACTAGGTTTAGGTCTTCAAATACGAATTTGGAGGAATACAGTTCAGCCCATGTATATCTTAACATACATTCAGGTCTCAGATCAAGTCGTACATTTCCCCAAAGAAACATTCACTGTTTAGGTTTCCTTGCATCACTGACATAATCATCTGCATTTATCTGTTACTTGTTTATTCTTTTTCTTGCGCAAAAGGACAAAGTCCCTGTTGGGCAGGTCAACTTCTGTACACCCAGCACCTAAATCAATAACATTTGATAAATAATTGTCAGAATAAATTGTTATAATACAAGGATTCTAAATCTTTGACTTCAGATATTTTTTTTTAAAGAGAGAGGGACAATGAGAGAGACAGAGAAAGAGAGAAACAACCTTATTTAGTTTTTCACATAGCCTTAGTTGCTCCAACACTCAGCTGTGCATGTGGTGCTGGGGTTTGAACCCGGGTCCTCGTGCTTGCCAGGCAAGTGCCAAAACCACTGAGCTACTGCTCCAGCCCCAATGACTTCAGATATTTTGACAATAATTTTTCCTCCTTGAGTTTTAAGAAATTTTATAATACACAGTATAAATTTAAGAAAATATACATTTTAAAACTACTTAAGAGTTTATAAAAATCTTTAATATATTCTTTGGAAATTCTGAAATTTATAACACAATTCATTTTTCTTAGCACACAGAAGGAGTTTAGTCATAACCACCAGTCTATGTTTTAAAAACTGTCTTCTTAATCAAAGCATGAATTTTGCTTATGTGAATTTGGAACCATATGAAAGAAGAAAAAATTTTGAAAATGAGCATTCATCAAATAAATGTTAAAGAACAGGCAGAAGGCATATTTCCCAGCACTACTCTGCCTTTGACCAATCTCAGTTTCCATTATTACAGATTTTGAAAGATCAAAAGGTGAAAATTAAAGAGGTTGATCTACACAGTAGCCTAAAAGCCAGCAGTCACATTAGAAATGGTATCCAGATTTCTAGGTCTTAGTAAAAGCTATAATTACTTCATCATCTTATAGTTCAAGTATTGAGAACTATTTTTTTAATTGGTTCAACATCATCTTACATAATGAAGGGATTTCTTGGTTTACATTCATGCATGCATACATACAGAGCTGCTCAAACCTGATCCTTGTCCAGGATCTCCCTCATGTCCCCACTCCCTGATCTCATGAGTTCTCTGTAGTTTCCCCAAATTACAGATATAAATGACCATATATATGTAACTAAACATTGAAATTACTAGTTTTATAGTCTTGCCTGAGTGCATGTGGGGTTCTCATGGGAGTCAACTATACTCTACAGTATTGAAAACTCCCCTTTTTCCTCCTTTTCTTCCCTCCCTTTCCCCCTTCCCCCCACCTTCATAGCTATAGTCCCCACAGCTTATGTGTTATTTCAGGTTTGGTGGGTCCATTAAATAAACTTGACTAATTTTCATCCTATTTGGGCTTTATTCTAGCTTCCACATATGAGAGAAAACATTTGACCCTTCCATCTCTGGGTTTGGATTGTTTCACTCAGCATGATTTTTTCCATTTCTGTCCTTTTAGCTGCAATTGCCATGATATGGTTCTAGCTGAGTAGAACTTATATATATATCTCACAGTTTGGTTGCATTCATCCAGCAAAGGGAATCTAGATTGTTTCCATAATTTCACTACTGTAAATTAAGCTTCTATAAACACTGATGTAGCTGTATCTCTGTAATTAGCAGATTCTAGCTCTTCTGAGAAAACACCCAGGAGTGGGATAGCTGGGTTGTATGATGGTTCAATCCCTAATTGTTTGAGAAGTCTCCACACTGCTTTCCAGAGTTGCTGTAACACTTTGAAGTCCCACCAATGGTGTATTGGTGTTCCTTTCTTTCCACAACCCCTCCAGTATCTGTTATTGTTTGTGTTCTTCATTTTTGCCTTTCTGATTGGAGTGAGATGGAATCTCAGTGCAGTTTGATTTGCATTTCTCCAGTTGTTAGTGACATAGAACACTTTCTCATATATCTTTTGGCATTTGGAACTTCCTGTGTTCAGAAGTTTCTGTTTAGTTCCATAGCCCATTTGTTTGTGTTGTTGGTGTTAAGTTTTTTGTGTTCTTTGTATATTCTGGACATTAGCCCCCTATCAGAGAGGTAGCAGGCCATAATTTTCTCCCATTCTGTGTTCTCTCTTGACACTGTTGTATAATTCCTTAGGTATTCAGAAGTTTTCAGTTCAATGGCATCCCACTCATTAATTCTTGGTTTTAATTCTTGTGCTATGGGAGGCTTGTTAAGGAAGAAGGAGCCTACACTAATATAGTGGAGTGTTGATCCTATTTTTTCTTCTAATAATTTTATGGTTCCTGGTTTAATTCCTAATTCTTTGATCCACTTCAATTTGATTCTTGTGCATGGTGACAGATAAGAATTTACCTTCAATTTTCTGTGTACGGCTGTCCAGTTTGTCCAGCACCATTTGTTGAACAGGCTATCTTTCCTCCAAGCTGTATTTTTGCCCCCTTTGTTGAATATCAGATGGCTAGAGAGTTGTGGGTTAGTCTCAGTGTCTTCTATTCTAGTCCATTGGTATTCGTGCTTATTACGATAACAACACCATGCTGTATTTGTTACTATAGATCCGTAGTATAATTTCAGGTCAAATATTGCAATCCTTCCTATCTCAGGTGTTTTTGTTTGTTTTCTTAGTCATGCTTTGACTATTCTGAGTTTCTTATTGTTCCAAATGAATTTGAGAATTGATTTTTCTATATCTGTGAAAAATGACATTGGTATCCTGAGCGGGGATAGCATTGATTCTGTAAAGCATTTTTGGGAGAATGGCCATTTTAACTATATTGATTCTGCCCAACCAAGAGCATGGAATGTCTTTCCATCTACTCAGGTGTTCAATTTCTTTCTTCAATGTTTGATAGTTTTCATTGTAGAGGTCTTTTACTTCCTTGGTTAGATTAATTCCCAAGTATTTTATTCTTTTTGAGGTTATTTTGAATGGGACGGATTTCTTGATTTCTTCTTTGGCAGAATTGCTGTTGGAGTATAGGAAAGCTATTAATTTATGGGTGTTGATCTTGTATCCTGTCACTTTCTGAACTCATTTATAATCACTAGAATTCTTATAGAGTTTTTTTTGGGGGGGTATTTTAGGTATAGAATCGTATCATTGGCAAATAGAGAAAGTTTAACTTCCCCTTTTCCTGTTGGAATCCCTTTGATGTCCTTCTCTTGTCTGATTGCTCTGTCTAGGTTTCAAGGACTAGATTGAATAAGAGTGGTGAGAGTGGACAGGCTTGTTTCATTTCCAGTTTAGTGGGAATACTTTCAGTTTTTCTGCATGAAGTATAACATTGGCTGTGGGTTTCTTATAAGTGGCCTTGACAAAGTTAAATTAAGTTCCTTTAATCCTTATTTTCTCAAGAGTTTTGAGTATAAATGGGTGTTAGATTTTGCCAAAAGCCCTTTCTGCATCAATTGAGATGATCAGATCGTTTTTGTCTTTATTTTTGTTTAAGTGACAAATTACATTTATTGATTTGCATATGTCCAACCAGAGCTACATACCTGGAATAAAGCCCAATTGATCATGATGTATTATCTTTTTTATATGTTTTTAAATGTGGTTTATTGGGTTTTGTTAAGGATTTTTGTGTTTATGTTCAAAAGGGATATTGGTCTGTAGTTCTCTTTTTATGATGTGTATTTATTGGGTTCTGGTATCAGGGTTACTTTTTGCCTCATAAAAAGTATTTGGGAGTGTTCCATACCTTTCAATTTCATGGAATGACTTACTAAGGAGAGGTGTTAATTCTTCTGTAAAGGTCTGGTAAGACTCAGCTGAGAATCCTTCAGGTCCTGGGATTTTCTTTTTGGCGGGGATTTGACTGCTGTTCAATTTTGTTACCCAATTTTGGTCCATTGAGTTTTTCAATATCTTCCTGCATCAGTTTGGGAACATTGTATTTGACTAGATATTTGTCCATGTCCTCCAAATTCTCCAATTTCGAGGAGTATAGTTTTTCAAAATAGTGTTTGATAATCCTCTGGATTTCAGATGAGTCAGTGATGATGTGTCCATTTTCATTTTTGGTTTTGTTGATTTGCTTCATTCATTCTTTTGGTGAGGTTGCCTAGGGTCTGTCAATTTTATTTGGTTTTTCAAAGAACCAATATTTTATTTCATTGATTCCTTGTACTGTTTTATTGTTGTTGTTGTTCTCAATTTCATTGATTTCACTCTGATCTTGGTTATTTCCTGTCTTCCATTGGATTTGGAATTGGATTGTTCTTATTTTTTAAAGATTTGAAGTGTACATAAATGTATTTACTTGAGTTCTCTCCTGATTTTTGATTAAGGCACTCACTGCTATAAATTTGCCTCTTAAGAATGCTTTCAGGGGCTGGAGTGGTGGCTCAGCAGTTACAGCTCTAGACTGGCATGTACAAGTACACAGGTTCAAACCCCAAAACCCATGTACATAACTAAGTGTCAGAGCAATGAAAGCCATGTGAAAAACTCAATAAAAATTGATTTTCTCTCTCTCTCTCTCTTTCACTGTCCTTCTCTCTTAAAAAAAAAAAAAAGAATGCTTTCATGCTGTCCCAGATGTTACACAAAATATGTTGTGCCCTCATTTTCATTCATGTCCAAGAATTTCTTGATTTCTGTTCTCATTTCCTCTTTGGTCAATTCTTCATTGAAGAGGGTATTATTCAATCTCCACGTATTTATGTACTTTCTGTAATTTTTCTTCCTGGTAATTGCTAGGATCATACCATTGTGGTCTGACAGGAAACATGGGATCATATCAACTTTTATGTATTTGCTAAGATTACCTTTGTGGACTAAAATATGATCTATATTGTAAAGGATCCATGCACTGCTGAAAAGGAGGTAAACTCATCCTATTTGGGATGATGTCTGCTATGTCCATTTGATTTATAGAGTTTAGGCTGGAGACTTTTTTGTTGATTTTTTATTTTGATGATTGGTGAAAAGGTGTTATTAAAACTCTCCAATATTATTGTTTGGAGATCTGTAAGTGCTTTAATATCATGGAGTATTTTTTTGATATTTGAGAGTATAGAAGTTTGGTGCATAAATATAAACTATGGTTACATCTTCTTGATGTAGCATTCCCTTTAACTAAGATGTAATGGGCTTCTTTGTCTTTTCTGACTAATGGTTGGTCAAAATCCCACTATGTCGATTATGAGTATCACAGCACCTGCTTGCTTTTTGGGGCCATACACTTGGTAGGTTTTTTTCCAACATTTTACTGTGGCTGTCTTTGGCTGTGAGGTGAATCTCCTGTAAGGAGCATGTTGGTGGATTTTGTTTTTTGATCCAGTCTGTTAATCTGTGTCTTTTGATAGGGGCATTGAGTCCATTCACATTCAGTGTTAGAATAGATATGTAGTTTTTGTTCTCTGGCATTGTGACCTTTGCTGTATTTTGTGCCATCTTGGATATCTTTTAATGAGTTATACTTTTATTGACTTTCTTCTGATTGTGGGCTTTTTGTGTTGTTTGCTTATTCCTCTGTTTGAAGTTTGTCTTTGAGTATTCTCTGTAGAGCTGATTTTGTGTTCATGTATGTTTCTAGTTTTTTTTTTTTTATCTTGTAAAGTTTTTATTTCCCCATCAAATTTGAAGCTGAGTTTTGCTGGGTATAGTATTTTTGGCTGACAGTTATTTTCTTTCAATATTTGACACATTTATTCCACATGCTCCTCACCTTTATTGTCTGATTTGAGAAATCCACAGTGATCCTTATTGATTTGCCTTGAATGTGACTTGGTGTTTTTCTCTTACCACTTTTAGTATTCCTTTTACTGTTTTCCCTGTTATTCATTTTTAATATGATGTGTCTTGGTAAGTTTCTCATTTGGTTAGGTTGGTTTAGTGTCCTATAGGCCTAATGAATGTGAATATCTGGATCTATTCTGATATGGAGGACATTTCCTTTGATTATCTCATTGAGAAGGTTCTTTATGCTATTCGTTTGTTGTTCAGTGTTCTCCCTTATCCCAATCACTCTCAGGCTATTTCTTTTGATTTCATCCAAAACATTTTGGAAATTCTGATCATGAATAGGAAGCTTTTTTTTCCCCTTTACTTTCCTCCATACTTTCAAGATTTCTCAGCATGTCTTCTTGTCTGATGTTCTTTCTTTAAGAGCTGAAGTTCTATTTTCTCGTGAGTTTACTCTGATTTTAACATTTCTTATTGGGCTTTTAATTTTGTTGTCTATGTTTTTAAATTCTAAGAGGTAGGCTGCATCTTCTTTCAACATTCATAATTCTTTATTAAAATGGTATTTCAACTCCTATAATTGGTCTCTTATTTTCTTCCTTAAATCTTCCTTTAATCCTTTGATCATTTTAATAATCACATTGTTGTTACTTTCTTATAAGTTTTCATGCATGTTTCTATTCATGGAATCGTTTGCTGGGCAGCTGTAGTTTTGAGGAGGAGAATTATTTCCTTTTTCTTCATTTTCAATGTCAGGAAGTGTGGCCTGAGATCTCTCACCGGTTATTCACGTGGGGAATTTGTTGATGGGTTATGCAATTTTTATTTCTTCACTTATTTGTGTCAGGGGACAATTTGGATAGTATAGTTCAACAACTGGCTCTCAACTATTGAATTATTACTGACCTTTACAATTTCCAATACCTCAGGAGACAAGGGAAAAGAGTTGTTATGTGTAGCCAATGCATACAATTTATAGCATTTAACTGGTTACTTTTTTTCTTCTATAATTGTTACAACATTATTTGCCACCTCTGAGAGGTGTAGAAGGATTAGCAACTATCTTCTGCCAGATTATACCTGGTTTAAAAGCAAACACCCATTTTGAGTTCATTCACTTCAGATTTCCACTACCTCCATAGGTAAGGGAGAACAGACTTGAAAGCAAAGATGTGATAGGAAGGTACAGAGGATCTTATGAATTTGGAGTAAGAGCAGCAAGAGAGTGGAGATGATGTAGGATATTCTAATAAAATAAAAAGAAAAAAGAAAGAGGAAATATTGAGATAATGACTCTAGAGGAGGGTGAGAGATAGGGGAATAATGTTTAGCTGTTGCTGGAAGACAATAAGGAAGGGGGTAGTAAAGAAACTCACCATCAGGGAGGCTATAGGGTAAAAAAACGAAATGTGCTGGTCTGCAAGAACAGAAATAAAAAACCAAACACAGTAAAAAAGCAAAAAAAACAAGAATCAAAAAGCAAACAAAACAGAGAAAACAAAACAAAACACAGCAACCAAACAAACAAATAAACAAAAACAAAAACAATTAATGGAATGTTGAGAAGATTATGGGTCATTTCCAGTGAAAAGGCCAAAACAGACAGTGTGGATTGATGACCACATCTGGCTCTTGGATGGAGGCACTTTCAGGGTGAGATTGCTGGAGGGCTTGGCTTTTTCTGTTCTCAGCTGGAAGTCAGAGGCCCAGGGATTCTCCTTATATTCTTGTCATGTGGAGGGATGCAGACTTTCATTACCACTGCTACCTGTGAATGCTGCCTTTTCACCTTTCCTGGGTTGAGACCCTGGGCACTTTTTTGACTGCCTGCCCAGACACCTGTTCTACTTTAGCCAGAGCCCCAAAAGCTGCTGGCAATCTTGTGGATCCCAGAGCAGCTTTGAGAAGAGCTCACAGATCCTGGGCATGTGGCTGCCCTAAACTCCTAGCACCTGGGGCAGATGCCACCCTGAACTCGTGGGTCCTGAGCCCCTAACCAGCCCAAATTGTGTGCAGCTCCTGGGGCAATCTTTGCCCAAAACTCTGGCTACCTGTGAGGCACTTCTTCCCCAAAAATTCTGCTCCTGGGCCTGTCTCTTCCCTGAACTCATGGGTCTTGAGGCAGTCAGACCATGTGACTCCTAGGGCAGTAGGCAGCTGATGGTGCCACACCTCAGGCAGCCTCTGACCCAAACTTGGGGCCCTCAGAGCAGCTGCCTGGACCACCCACTTAGGATGGTGATCTCCCTGGCTTACCATGGCCAGATTGGAGGCACGTCTAAGTTATGTGCACTAATGCATGTCCTGGGTTCAACCGAGGAGTGGAATTCCTTCTGATAGCAGGATTCTCCATGACAACTTGTCCTTCCTGTATTTATGTGTTCTTCCCTCCCTCTGTGCTGAACCAGCAGTGCAATTGCCAGGTAGTGGTCCTTGAGGCCAGAGATAGTTGGCCCGTATGAGGTTCTTCTTCCTTGCTTATTGTATCTAAGCCTCTGACTCTCTAGTTTTCTGTTTGTCTACTAATGAGTTTCAGCAAAATATTGTCATTCACCCACCTTGCAGAAAGGCACTTCTGCCTCCTTGGCATTTCACTTCATGGAGAGATCCTACATCAGCCCTCCCACGGGTCACCATCTTCCTCCTCAGGCCTCTATTATGTACTCTTGAGTTTGAAATAAGTGTCCTGAATGCTACCAAATACTTTGGTCAAATATCATTTCCAGATTTCAATTTCTGGGAAAAATGTGAGTTTTATCACTTTCTCTTCCTTTTTCTCTTTATTTTTCCTCTGCCTTATATTCCTGCCTTTATGGCTCAGTCTATGCTTTAAACATATTTAAGAGGCTTATATTTACCAGAATCCTTTGGTTAATAGTGGAAGAGACCCAATTCAAAGTAATGAAATAAATGGGAATATAATTATGTTAGTTAACTAGAAGGATCAAGAAAGACTAAATCATAGCAGCTCAAATAATGTAACCCAATTTTGATCTCTGTCAACTCTGCTTCATTTTGAGTGGTAAATATTCTATGACATTAAGTGGAGTCTCCCAAAAGCTCCAGATTTATATCATTATACTGTTTATACTTTGTTTATATTTCCATATAAAATATATGAAGTGGATCTCATCAGCTGTGAGTTATTATTTGACTCTTCTTGAGTCAATCATTCTGTTGTGCATGACTCAGCTCTGTTTGAAGTACATGGGCTGAGAAGAGGGTAGTTAAGTTAGATCCCCCAAAGGAAACCATATGCTACTATAAATAGGGGGAATGGATTTGAGGCTGCCAGAACCCACAAGTGTCCAACGAAAGAAAATTTTACCTGTACAGTTACTAAGCATGACAAAGAGGATGATTCAGGAAGGGTAGCTGCAATGGGATTTTTCAATAGGAGAAAGAAATTCTGCTCAACTCAAAATGAAAAAGAACAAGTAGAGACTTATATCCAAGAAGCAGGGTGGGGGTCAGTGGATGGATAATTACTAAAAGGGATCATCAAATTAGAGGGATTCTTGTTAAAACTATTCAATAGGATTCTTGCTGAAGTTAAGCTAGGGTGAGAAGATATCAAAGGTATGGGTTGAGGAGTGTTCTCAGATATTGAGCATGGGGAAATTTCACTAAATGGACTCAACAAGTGTCTTCCTAAAACTGGATAAATTAGGTTAAGGAAGAAGCTTGGCTTCAGGGCCTTGTTTGAAAGAAATTTCAGAAGATTGTATTTGGTAGAGTGTAAGTTTGGAATGAAGAAAGTCTTTGTCAGCACTAAAAATCCCTGTATCATTAAATGTATGATTGACAATATTAAATATTAAAATGAGCAGCAACTCTAATAATAATACTTTTGGAAACATATTGTTCATAATTTCTATATTTGTTTTCTCATTTTTATTGCCTTATATTACAAATATTTTTGACTTTAATTTTCTCTATTATGATCATATTGAAGGTAGTAATTTTACATTCTTCATTACCACAATTTTTCCAATGTGTACCATCACTAGAATTTAATAAATATTCAATAACTAATGTGTTGATGATTTTTAAAACAAATTTTTTTGTATTATGAAGATAGGAGAAAATGACATGCATTATGACATTCAAATAAACTTCCATCTTGGATACAATCAATATTTTACACTATTTGGATCAGCTCCTCCTTTTCGAAAGACTTCTCCAACATAAATAATGGGAGTACCTGATAGAAGCAGTGGAGCACTCCTGTAATCTCAACAATTCAGGAGGCTGAGACTACAAGTTAGAGGCCAACCTCAGGAATTTAGCAAGATCATGTCTAAAAGAAAGGGGAGCTCTAGCTCAGTGGTACAGCACCCCTGGGTTCATCTCCAGGATCAGAAAAATAAAGTCAAGAAATAATGGGAGTAACCGTGGACATGACTTCTCTTCCTCGGGATATTGTAAAACAATACTGTAGTTGGTAATAGTGCACATTTTATGGAAACTGAAATGTAATAAATACAAATATCTGAAACAACTGAGTCTAGTCCATAAATTTAGAGAATGCACCTTATTGAAAAATTTAACATGGCTTTTCTTTGCAACTGTGAATAAATTAACAATACCAATCACTTGCTCCTCTATTCTCTATTCTTAGCTCTTAGACCTCCTGAGCCACCTTGCTTTAATATGACAAGAAATTCTCATGGTTACAAGCTATTTGGGTCAGTTCCTCCTACAATTTATTTTGGTAAGACTGGGGCTATTTCAGTATTTTTTGTTTTGTTTACAGATGATTGCTACACTTAAGGTATCACCCATATAAGGTCTTTAATTGTCTCCTGTCCTCTGCAGATTCTGACGGCTTGTTAGTAATAATTTTTTTGCTTGATACTGTCTTTAACTAAGGAAGAATACTGAAGGGAATCTAACAATATCACTGTGCTTATAAAATTATTTAGTAAAAACGTATATTGAGTGTCTATCATTTGTAAGTCTTGGAAATGAAGCAGAATTATGATGTACTTGCTGTGCTGTAGGATAACAAACCTATGCTACAGCAGCAGACATGTATAAACATGGAGTTGCACTCTGGATCTTTTTTGTAGTCCCATTCCAAATCCAGCACACTAAGAGATAGACCATTCCACCAGGGATTGGGGGATGGTAAGATTATTTGCTAGGGACACACTTCTTTCAAGGCAGTGAGAGGAAAGAGAAAAACAAAAATCACTGCTTTATCATCACTCATGCCCTTGTGTTGATGGAAAATTAATACCAACAATAAAATTCAAGAATGGAATGGATCTTTTTCATGTATCCATGCAATCTATCATAAGCTAGACCATGTCTTTACTTCCCTTCCAACAACACATTAAGGAACTAAAGAAAGAGAAGAACTGTTCCAGATCTCAGTGGTAAAGGGAAGCTTGACACTGGTGTAGCTCTCACCCTTTCCTGGCTTTCTGCCATACTAGAATGTAATATATATTTTCCATTATTATGTATCAGGGTGAGGAATTACAGACTATAAAGAAAGTATTCAATTTAGCAATCTCAGTATTCTTCCCATTCCTAAGATAAAAGACAAGGGAACATTTGTAGTAACTTGTTTTATTACATGGGACTAGATATTTGTTTTTGCTTTACTTTTTAATCCTAAGTATGATTACCATTTCCTTTAGATACTGTGCATCCTATTTTTTTTGGAAATTTTCCACTCTGCATTGGATGCAGTCTCAGTGGGACATTCAGTTAAGGAGTCCTATCTTTCCCCTGGTGAATGGTTGGGCATTTGAAAGCTAATCAAGCAAAATGTCTGGAATTTTAAGCTTTGTAAAAAGGCATTCAAGGGGCTGGAGTGGTGACTCAGTGGTTATGGTTACAGTGCTTGCCCAGCACTTGTGAGTATGCAAGTTCAAACCCCAGCACCACATACACAATGAAGTCTCAGAGCAAGGAAAGCCACATGAAAAACTAAATAAGCTTGTTCTTCTCTCTCTCTCTCTCTCTTTCATACACACACACACACACACACACACACACTCACTCACTCACTGTCCCTCTCTCTTAAAAAGAAAAACTCATTCAAGTTTTCAAAATAGTCAAAGTTAATTCATTTTGATGATAATACCTAGAGAAAAAGAAACAGTCTCTTAGTTTGTGGTATTCATTTACCAGGAAATTCCCTGGTCTTTATCATTTCAGCAACATGACACTTCCAATATATCTGGTCTATCTATATCAATCTTACATTGGTAGTTTCTGATTGACTGAAATCTTTTCACTTATATTTTTTATGCCTTTCTTCTTTACTTTATACTTAAAGATTTAGTGCATGTAATGGCCTCTATGAAAACTTTTCAAGTCCAGTTATGTCCAGAAGAATGTATTATTCTCCAAATCTCTATTCTTGTGTGATTTAAAAACATGTATCTCATATAGTTTTTTGACATTTAAATGTGGCTAGGTGATCGCATGACTCTAGCTGGTGAGTTCTTTTTAGGGTAGTTAATAGATTCTTATAATTTTTGTAACTTTTCTTTATCTCACAGGGCTGTGCAGATAGTAAAATCATACAAAGATCCTATCTCTCTCTCTGTCTCTCTCCTTTTTTGGTGCAATGAAAATGTGAATAGTGTGTCTACAGTGACAGGTGGTTATTTTCCAAGAATGCTCCTTAAACTGAAATTAGAAACTAATCTCAGGTAAACATGCCTTATTTGTCTCAACATTATAGCCAAAATATCATTTTGCATTTGCAAAGCTGTGTGGGTTATCTTAGAAAACAAAATTTTAAAAATTTAAAAATAACTCAGCATTGACTCTAGAATGAATAGAAGATACTTAGAATATGTAGTTTCCTCTGTGGATAGCTGGCATTTTTCAGAGTTCTAGTTGTCAAAGAATAAAGGGTATGAATCTTCAGTTGGCCTCATTCTATTTTTGTGATACCTTATTTATAATTTATATCCTGCATACTTCCAGACTATGAAATTTTTGAGCTTCCTCAAAATAAAAACATCTGGCAGAACTGAATTCAACTAGAAAATAAAATCACAAATCACCAAACTTGGGAAAATATTTTTTCCAATAATTTAACTTTGAACTTCTCATACTAAGAAAAATGGAAACATGAGAGTTTCTACAATATCATCTCATCAAAGAAAGTATATAGTTATTAATGTCTGAGTGGAAAAAGGGGACTCAATTCTTAGTGGGTAATTATAAGCGATCTTTTAATAGGAAGGATCGGATTAAAAAGAAAGACACTGTATTAGTCAGTTTTCCATCACTATTATGAAATATCTGAGATAATCAACTTACAGAAAATCAACTTGTGTCAGTCTGTGGTTGCTTGACCTTATTGCTTTGGGCCTGTGGCAGCATAGCACATCATGGTGGGTGTGTATTGTGGAAGGAGTCTGTTCACTTGGTAGCTAATAGTGCCACAGACTGGGGACCAAGCCTTCAACATGTGTTGACATTCGTGTCCCCCTTTGAAGGGCATTCAAGAGCCAAACTACAAGAGGCATCTTCTTTCCTTCCAATTCCACTATTAGAAATCCAGTGACCATAACAGTGGCAGAAAAATATCAAAATTACGAAGCTTACTGATATTTCTTGGATGTGTATGTGCATGTTGCTGCAAAGCTCGCCTACATGCTAGGCAAGGGGTCTGCCACTGTACTACACCCCTAGACCTTATATTCACATTTTAATATGTTTAAATTTAATTCTATTTTATTTGAATTATTTTTACCATTTTATGTTATAATAATACATAATAGAGGGCTTCATTATGATGCATTTATACATGTACATAACATAATTTGATTAATCTAATTTAACATTTTTAAATGACTCATATTTTAAGGTCAGTATCCTGTCCTTTTTGTCTTCTTTTGAATACAGTTATTGCCACATTACAAAATGAAAGAGAATGTATAAATGTAGCCCACAAATTAAATAATTCTACAATAAGGATTGATAATTTTGCTAAAGTGAGGATTAGGCTATAAAATTTTTAACAACATAATTTAAACAGTTGAGTATATTCACTTATCCTTTTACATCCATGGTAAATGCTACAATTTGTGTGCTTGTATCTGTGTGTATAATAAATTAAAAGAAACTTATAACCCTGATTATGTGGAGGTGAATATTAGAATATGCAAATATAGATGATTCTTTAAATTTTATATGTATACTTTAGTTTTTGGTAATCTATGCTTTAGGGAGTTCAGTCCACATTTTTTTTGTACCTGGCCACTGCCCTTATCCCTCAGTTGCTTCAGATATGTGTTAAAGGGATTATATCAGAATAAAATGGCATTGATCTGGATATGCTTGGGAGACTGCAGCAACACCCTCCACCTGTAAGATCAATGGCTAACATATCCTGGGGCACAAGAGATAGAAAGGCTCAGCCCTTTCTTCTCAAATTACAATTTATACTATACAAGTCCTTCTCCCCTGATGGGTTACGCCAAGTCTGAACTTTTTGAGTGACCACATACTTGCTCAACTCCTTTCATTTCCGTATGCTGTAAATTCCCACCTATTTTTTTAAACCTAAATAGCTTTTTCAATAAACTCCTCGAAACTAAGTGCCTGTCTCAGGTTTTACCTCTAGAAAACCTGATCTAGGATTGTTTGGGATAATGTGCCACTATTGTTGGTACATTGGGAATCCCTCTTGAGGCCAAAGCTTCCAATGCCAGCATCCCAGTCACGTGGTACTGGTGGACCCAAAGTGGGTAAATATTCCATCAGGTTTGGTATCAAGTACATGTTCCCTACTATATAACAGTCTCACCACAGGAGAAATCTAAGTTAAACTCTGAGTAGTCATCAAAATCACATCAAAGTGTGCTTTTGCTAATTAAAAAAAAAAAAATATATATATATAATCTCCACTTGGAATCTTCAATCTAAATAGATATTTTTATAAATAAAAAATACATTTTACAAGTAAATATTACTTAATTTCACCAAATCTTTAACTAGTAATAAGTATTATAAATTATTGAATGCATGAGAAGATGGGAATTATTTGATTGCAAATATCTTTCTGCTCAGCTTTGGTGAAATATTCTTGCCAGCCATGGATATTTAGAGATTTAATTTTAACCTAATAATTTTTCTTTCTGTAATATTAATGCCTCTAGAAGAACTCTAAAATACAAATTCTTTTATCAAGTACAGATTAAAATGCAATGAATATTCTAACTAAAATGCTGATTTTTGTTGTTATTCTAATAAATCTAATTACTATTATAAGCTCCAGAAAATGCTTTGTTTTTGCCTCCCCTTCCTTGCACAACCCGGTATTTTATGCATTTTTTTCTTACTATACTACACCAACTTGTCTAACTCCACATGCAAAAATAAATTATGGCTTAGCCTTGTGTAAATGCTAGACACAGCATTTTCTTCCTAGAACAGTGCTCTCTCTGATTACCTCTTTTCTTCAAAGGTTCTTCCTTAGGAACACAGTTTCCATACTAGTAACTTCATTGAATCCCCCTAGTCTTTTTGACCACTCCATTTAGATTGACCACTAGCCTCAAGGAGAATGTTAACCACACTAGCCCTGACACATCGTCAATGTCTACTGTCTCTAGGTTTCAGTAACCCTTCTCTGCTTAATGGAAGGACTATTTATTCTATTGTCACAAGAGTTTTGGTGGAAAACAGCATGTCAGGTGGCCATAGCATTTTTTCTCCACAATCTTTTCTTGCCTGTTTTCACACAACTGTACAACTTGGGGTTCATTCTAAATTCCTATGAGTTTAGAAAAAAATTTTAAATTTGCATTTAGTTAGTAATTAATTACTATGAAATTTGCTATGTGCTAGTCGTTACATTAGGCACAGGGATCCAAGGAAATATACCAAAACATTTTTTTCTTTCTAAGAGATTAAATAGGAACATTCACATTAGAAAGTATCTATAAAATAATGGTTAAGGGTTAGTAGGGATAAGAAGGGTTACATAGAAGAGTGTGTTCCAGAGAAGTTAAGGGTTTTCTCACTGAAAAAGTGATATGAATTAGACCTTGAAGAACAAGGATATTTTCCACAAAACAGATAAAATAATGGAAATGAGAAATTCAAACTAGGAATTGACATGTTAAAGGCACAGAAGAATAGTAAAATGTAGAGAAGATTAAAAACCACAGGACTGTAATAGTTAGGAATTTGTTAAAAGATGGAGCGGATAAATTAGCAAGATGAAACTGAAGAAGCAGTTTAGCTTGTGACTATCTTCTGTGAGTCTTTAATAGATTTGGATTTGTTTTTATAGATGGGTGATTGTCAACTTTTGTCCAAGTGAGCAAAATTAGAAAACATCAAAATATTTATAGATCATATTTTTTAATTATAACTGAAAGTGGTTTTGCATTCCATGGGGATTAACTATGTCTTTATATCTATATCATCTATGTATCTATTTATGTATATCTATATCTATCTATATGACTACAATTATTTCCATACAACAGAAGAAGTTAGGCTCAGAACAGTGGGGTGTTTTACCCAGTCATAGAGAGTTTTAATATATGTAGTATGTAAAGGTGTCAAGAGTAATAGAAAACATTGGGAAATCTGTAACACAGAGCTCAATGCACTCGGTCAATCTGCTTCCTCTTTCCATAGGTAAAATGATCCGTATCCTCAAGGCCAAGAGAAGTTGCATGGTTGGCAAACCAGAGCAGCACTACGTCACTGGTGTGCTGGAATTCTCCAAGACTGTAAACGAGGTGGATCCTAGGACTACCCTCTCTAGATGCTGCTCAGTTGTGCTGAAGTGCAGCTCTTCTCTCCCATGATTCTGCCACCATCCACAGTTTCCATAATCACTTTCACAACAACAGAGCTAAGAGTTCTTGCTTTGGGATAAGATGCTTTCTAAGACCTGTTTTTGAGCACAGTGTGTTTTCTGTGATGAGTTTCTTTTCTTACTCCTACACTCTGCTCTGTGTAACCTAGGACAGGTGGTCTCCATGCAATCACAACAGAAGGCTGCCCTCATTCTTACAGGGAAAGGAGATATATTGAAAGTCCTATATTTTTATTTTAGGATGATAAATATGATGACTGTTAATGATTCTCCCTCAGTACTAAAAATAAATGCCCCATAGGTTTAATTTCATTCGAAAGCATTTCTCCTTTAAATCCGTAACATGAATGGAAGGACAAATTCTCCTGGGAGATTTTCTCTCTCTCTTTCCCTCCTCCCAATGGGCATGTTCTGGTGGCTTCAGAAGCCCAAAGAGTCAAGCCCATTGCAATCAAACAATAAAGGTTTGCAGCGAGTTTAGTGCCATTTAAATGAATGAATAAAAGAGATTTATTAACTTATATGGCTGAAACGTGAATTGTTTGTGAATGAAACATATGAAGAAAAAATGCAAATAGGGAGTAGAGTGTAAAGAATCCCATGAAGAAGGATGTTGACAGCAACAAAATGAAACAGCTTCAGAATTGATATTAACTGGGCAATTTGGGTATTAATTAGGTAATTTGGGTATTAATTAGATAATTTGTTTCTGCTGCAGAATCCTGTGAACTAGAAATGAACTTGCAAGGGTGGCTGTGTATGAGGGAGAGAGAATAATCCTGGGAATGGTGCCAAAATGAAGTCCCTGGAAAATTGAAATCCTCAATTTACCTGGAAAACAGGTTCAGTACTAGTAGCAGAACTTTAGTAGTAACATCATTGAATCATAGTCAGGATGACCTAACGAAGATATCCTCAAACCTGGGAATTCAAGCAGAGTTGATGGCTAGTGCTTCAAGGAAAGCCTGCTTTTATTAACAAAAAAATTCCTAGTTACAGGGGCCCATCATTTCCTTGAATTTACTACAATTTAGAAAGATAACTGGAATCAGAATTTTACAAGGGTCTAGAATCCTCAGAAATACACTTTCTTACCATTTAATTCAATTTGGTTACTATTGGCTGGTAAAATTATGGGTTAATATTTCCCAGAACAAAGACTGAAGAAACCTTTCTAAAAACCAAATTGAAAAAAAAAATGCATAGAGAAAGTCTACAATAAAACTCAGTAGCTAAGTTCTTTCCATTCTTTAGGGAAAATATCTTTTGTTAAGATTTTACTTGCTGATTCAATACCTGAGTATCTATAATGTTAGTCCTGTGAATGTGTGGTGTGTGTGTGTGTGTGTGTGTGTGTGTGTGTGATGTTTCAAACTCTGCTTTGATCATAGCAGATCATCCATAATATTTATGAATACAAAAATGAAGCAAGCAGTAGAATTATACTTATCTACCACTGCAACTGCTACCTCTACTAAAATCATTCAAAGTTGTGAAGTTAAATAACAGTGACCTAAACTATTAAAATTTTAAGAAAAACAATGTGTACAAGGAAAAATAGTTGCTCACCTTTGCTAATCAACTCCCTGAGATGCTTAAGTACCACTGAGGTGGCTTTAGATGGGTCTTGAGGTGCAAAGGCTGCCTGTTTGCCACTTGCCAGCAGATGGCCTAATTATTCCATTTTTCACCAAGAATTGAGACTATTCAAATAAAGAAGCAGTTGAGGACTAACTTTTCCTCTGATTTTTTTCTTCTAAAGCAGCCAATATGTCAGTATGCTTCCCTCTACTTTTCATTGTATTAAGCAATTGATTAGAGATGCTGATTTTCATACAGGCTAGGATAATCAATAAGGAAAGATTATACCGTTTTTTTGCATTTACCAAATCACCTAGGAAGATTCATAGAGGTGACATACCAATATCATTGCTCTGGGACAAATCGATTCATCAGCATCCCTGGGTAAGTGAGATTCTTTATTTTCCTCTAGACAGTTTTTGCAAATCATTTGAAATATTACTCATGTTTAGATGACTTTACCACCTTTTCTGAAATTTGATGTAAAAGAGCTGTGGTATTCAGAATCAGTTTATTATTAATAAATTTTCTCACATTCAGGAGTTATTTGTAGATTAATGATCCATACAGCAAAATTTTTCTTTTATCTAAAAGGATCAAATTTGTTCTTTCTGATTACTTATGAGAGATAATATGCACAAAGAAAAAGAAAAACAACAAGAACTGGGGAGGGGAATTATTCATTAAATTGAATATAATATGATCTTGTGTGATAGTTTACTTTATTAACTCTACCAATATAGAAACATAATTCGGTTATAAACTTTCTTTTAAATAATGTCTTTATTTATTTATTTTTGGTACTAGTGATTGAACTCAGGTGCACTTAAATACTGAACCACATCCCCAGCACTTTTTAAATTTTTTTTTATTTTGAGAGATTATCTTGCTTAGTTGCTTAGAGTTTCAATATGTTGCTGAGGGCTGTCTTTGACCTTGCAATCCTCCTGCCTCAGTCTTCTGGGTAACTGGGATTACAGGTGTGCACCACCACACCTGGCTTATCTGTCTCCTTAGAGACTAAGTCTTCAATTGCCTTGTACTACTTGAATGCCACTGCCATGAGACTGGGACTTTCTGTATCTTGAGTATTACTGTTTATATACTGACCACTTACAACTGCCTGGGATATGGAAATATTTCATGTAATATTTATGGACTAGATAAGTTTGATTATAAACACTTTTTTTTATTAGTTGGATATAGAGATACAATTGAGGGGGAAACATTAGCATTCAAGAACCAATGTATATATACTTAGTTAACCAGGGCTAATGCCATATCATGGATGCCCAGCTTGGGTTCCCCTTGTTGCTGTTTCCCCCAGAAGAAATCCTGAGTTAAATGGATATCTCATGTAGGACAGAGATCTCCTTCTGAGATGAATCCCCCA
>PVKS010010415.1:0-36641 GCA_004027875.1 Aplodontia rufa | reverse complement strand
TTATAGCTTCCACAGATGAGAGAAACCATTCAGCCCTTTAGTCTCTGAGATTGGGATACTTCATTTAGCATAATTCTTTCCATCTCCATCCATTTGATTTCAAAAGCCATAATATCATCTCCTCTAATGGCCAAGTAGTATTCCATTGTATATAAGTATCAAAGTTTTTGTATCCACTCATTGAGTGAGGGGCATCTGGGTTGGTTCCATAATCTAGCTATAGTAAATTGAGCTGCTATAAACATTGACGAAGCCATACCACTATAATATGCTGATTCTAGCTCTTTTGGGAAAATACCCAGGAGTGGGATAGCTGGGTCATAATGTGGTTCTATCCTTAATTTTTTGAGGATTCTCCACACTGCTTTCCAGAGTGGCTGAACCAGTTTGCAGTCCCACCAGCAGTGTGACAGTGTTCCTCTTTTCCCACAGCCCCTCCAGCATCTGTTGTTGTTAGAATTTTTCATTTTTGCCACTCAAACAGGAGTGAGGTGGTATCTAATTGAAGTTTTGATTTGCATTTCCCTTATAGCTAATGATGTAGAGCATTTTCTCATATATTTATGGGCTTTCTGGATTTCCTCTGGTGAAAAGTTTCTTTTAAGATGCATTGCCCATTTTATTGATTGGATTATTTGTGATTTTGATATCTAAGGACTTTTTCTGAGGGAAATCAATGGGAGAGAACAATGGAATTTGGTGAAATGATTGGGAATGTTAATCCAGGGCCATTTAGAAATTTCACATGATCTGGCCAATTATTTTCAAAAATTCACCCAATTGCACTTTACAATGTATCACTCACTCCCTTGAATATACTACTTATTGGACTAGTTACCCGAGGGAAAAAAGTTCTACTTCAAGGAAATCAATTACTTGTCCACAAGTAAAATAAAAAGGAATGGAAAAGAGAAAGGGATACAACACAGCATCAACCATGTTTGCTGATGCACTTTGAAAACCAGGAACTGGGTGCATGGTGCTAGGATACAGTTGTGCGTGTGTTGCATCTTCAGTCTTTTTAACTATACTAAATATCACACAATAAAATATTTCTTAAAAGAAATGGAAAGATGATAAATAGAATTTGATAATTTTATCCTTGCTACCTCATTTCCTTTCACAAGTTGCTTAAGCAGGATTTTGAAAGAAGAATAGCAGACCCTTCTAGTCCCATTACAAAATCTGTCTGATTAGCCTTCTAAGTGTATTTGATATAATGTGGATATTGCCTTAGTAATTAGAGAAGGAAGTCGTTTTTGTTCCCCCAACACAACAGTTATTGCTTTCTTTCTTGACAGTTTACAGTATTATTTTATTTTCTCCTAAGTGAATCCGTGGAAAATTATTTCAAATGTGGTATTTAAGATTTTTGATTGTGTCACTTTTAATCTCATATTTTTAAAATAAAAACTCTTTCATGAATGGAGTATATCATCATTAAATACATATCACTACTGATATAAATTGTTGTTTTGGATTAAAAAATAACAATGTTCAGTATAATTTAAAAACCCTAGAATTCTCAATTAAAAGTTTAAAAATCCAGAAGAGTCATGGAAAGATATTTGCTATTGTCAAGTTTTTAAAAATGTAAATTTTATGATTCAACATCAAATTTATATCTTCCCTATTCAATCCTTCTAGAGTATAACCAGACATCTTCTCCAAAGTTTTGATTATTTTAAAAAGGCATCTTACAGAGTTTCTCAAATGAGCCCTTAGAACTTTGGATATTAACTGCAAATAAAGTATGTTAACAGTTTTAGTGTGCAAATGCTTGCTGATTTTGAAATTTCACTTGTATTTTACAGATCTGGTACATCCATGCTCCATTTATTTGTTATCAAAAAGAGGAATTAAATTAAATATTTCACAATGAATTATATTACTTTATCTACATTTTCTAATTTTTAATACAATTTAAAATTTATACAATAAGCATAAGCAACAACTAGAATTTTAGATCTGCTAAATGTTATAAAATTATGTTTGGATCATTTCTTTTTTAAAAAATTGGACATCAAATTGTAAATTTCATGTTATACCCCTTTCATACTCATTAATTGACTGACTGACAGACACATTTATATAAACGAAAGTATTTAAAGAAAAAGGGGTGGGGAATACTAGACGCAAAGCATTGATAGTTCTAGATACAACACTGAACAAATGACATTAAAATCTGTACCCTTAAGGGTTTATATCCTAATGGATTCAAAGAGAAATTCAAATAATTTAAACATTTGACAAAACAATATCAAAAGAGGAAAGAAAAAGTATCCTGGCTCTATTGTTTACCACTTAGGTAAAATGAGTCACGGCACTTTTTTTATGCCTATTTTGGGCATTAAATACAGGCCTAATAATGACTACAAGTATTTGTCATAAAAAAGAAATGAGATAATGAATAGATATATCTAGATTAAATTGGCAGTAAATTGTTTTAATTATTAGTATCTAGAAACTTCTATATAATTGGGGAGACAGCACATACATTTCCAAAATTGACAAAGAGAGAGAGAGAGAGAGAGAGAGAGAAATGAGTAAAAATGTATGAAAAAATGATTTCATTTAGGTGATTACAGATAGTACAAGTTTTAAACTGGATCTTACAAGGTTTTTTCCTGAGGATGATTTATTTTTAAAATACCACAGGTTAGGAGAAATTAAATACATAAACATGGTATGAGGAAAGTTTATGTTTCTTTATTTAAAGAAAGAGGGATGGTGAGAGTGACAGAGAGAGAGAGAGAGTCAATTTTTATCCAGTTTTCCATGTGCACCTCGTTGCTCCGAGACTCTATTGTGTACGTGGTGCTGGGGTTTGAACTTGCACACTTGTGCATGCCGGGCAAGCACTGTAACTGCTGAGCCATCGCTCCAGACTGAGGAAAGAATTTCTAAAAGGTAAAAAATCTTTTGGCATTGACTACATAGAAAAAGACAAGAAGGCACTAGACCAAAAATTTATTTTTGATTCAACAGAGTCTTACATATTGGAGGGAATCGTTGTTACACATTCATGTATACATAGATATTGACAAAGTAAATTAAGCCAATCCTAGTCCAGGATCTCCCTCTCTTCATCCATTCCCTGATCTCATGTCTCTTCTGTAATACCCCCATGCTATAGAAAGAAATTAGCATATACATGTATGGTAATCATTGAAATTTCTGAGTTTATATGCCTGCCTGGATATACCTTGGCTTCTCATGGGAGTTGAGTGCACCCAGCCATATTGATAACCCCTGTCCCCCCCACCCGCTACTTCCTCCTTCCCTTCTCCCCCCACCTTCATAATTATGGTTCCCTCAGCTTACGTGAAATTTCAACTTTGGTGAATTTATTAATTAAATATAGTTAACTTTCATCCTACCTTACATTTTAGTCTAGCTTCAACATATGAGAGAAAATATTTGGCCCTTCAGTCTCTGTGTTTGAGATATTTCACTCAGCATGATTTTTTCCATTTCTATCTAGTTAGCTATAAAAGCCATGGTGTTCTTTCTAATAGCAGAGTAGAACTCTATTGTATATATACACCACAGTTTTTGGATCCATTCATCCAGTGAGGGGCATCTGGGTTAGTTCCATAGTTTAGTTATTATAAATTGATCTGCTATAAACATTGATATAGCTTTTTCTGTAGAATGCCTGTACTAGACCAAATCTTGATACTTTGTGTTGATATGAAAAGGCACAACCACCAACCAAGTGTGCTATCTAAGGAGATATTGAAACAAAAATTGGTAACAGATCTATCCCCTGGAGAAAAAGGAACATGAAGGACATAAAAAGCCTGAGAGGAAGTAGGAGCACCTATCTGACTGCACATCACGAGAGTGTTCTTGGTTGTCAGGGAAGACTGAGTTTGCAGCCTCCTGTAGATCTGTAGTTGGTGTAGCTGATCAATCCGTGCTCATCTCTACTCCAGCTGCCAAGATGTAGCTGAACTCTCCTCCAATCTCTGAGAGCAGATCAATAAGGACAATATTGGCCTCTGACTGTAGGAAGTGACTACTATATTTAGAAAATCACCAACATAAGATTTCAGTTTAAAAATTGAACAAAGGCGGTGTCAGAAAATTCAATTTTGGGAAACAGAGCACACAGAATGAAAGGCAGATAGAGTAGAGGTGTGGAATAATAAAGGAAGGACAGAAATTTAGAAATGAGACTAAAACTTTTCATTTTTTATTCTAAACATTTGGGGACTTGATTTACTTTGCATTTCTGAGGATTATTTAGTAGGAGGCGGGTGTTACCCCTTTTCCTAGAATCATTCCTTACACTTTAAGCCGTCAGGCTGGGAGTCAATAGTTTTCACCTTAAGAAGTAGAAAAGAAGTGGCAGGGAAAAATATTTGACCAACAATAACCAAAAAGCATTTGGATGGCAGAAAGAGCATGCAGTATGTGATTGCATTATCTGGTGGATTCGATATAGGAAGCTCACTAATTCAAATAGTCATGAGGGAATTCCCTGAGTGAATAACTTGACTTAGTAATTTAAAAATCTCCACTTTATTTTCTAAATATATAAAAGAGAACAATAATCATAACATAAATTACCTTTGTCATAGCTCTCCTCTATCCACAAATATCTGCCTTTCATCCATATACTACTTCCATCGAGTGGCATAAGAGATCCATGGAAGAAAATATACATTTGGCATTAAGGCATATGGGAGGGAGAGAGAGAGAATCAATTTTATCTAGTTTTTCATGTGGCCTTCATTGCTCTGTGTACATGGTGCTGGGGTTTGAACTCGCATCCTTGTGCATGTTGGCAAGTGCTGCAACAACTGAGCCACTGCTCCAGCCATCTCCAACACATATTTTTATTATATTCAAAAAATATCAATTTCAAATTTCTTATAAATTTAGGGAGAAGATACATAAAGTAGCTGTTTAGGACAACACATATCTCATGATGTAAGTGTTTTGAGAGTATTAATTATCTACACTCTAAGATAAATGAGCATGAATAAATACTTTAAGCTATCTATCTGTTGCCAGATGATATATATCATCTGTGATGTATATATTAATAATATTAGATAATTAATTAAATTATGAAGCAATTTAAGTATTCATGCAACTGCCAAAGTTTTCTTAGCATAGAGATTTTAAAGCACACAGTAAATAAACCTAGTTAAAATTAATGATCAAATATTTGTTGGAAATAACTTTGGCTAGCATTAGCACTTTTAAAACATAAAGTAGGATTTGGTCTTTACTCTTGGAAATATTATAACCTCTTGAGGAAATAAGACATGTCATGGACACATGCACACATACATACATATATATAATTGAATATCAATATATAATTTAATGCTATGGGAAATCAAAGAAGTGAACAATTGCCTATATACAAAAAAGAAATAAAATATTCATTCAAAAACAAAAGTTAAACACACGCACATATATATATATATACATATATGTAAATATGTGTATCTTAATTTCTACTTTCTTGCCCTTTGCTTCATAAACTTCACCTTACATTCTGAAACTAAGAGCCAAAGAAATAATGTATCATAAGGCATTGAGAATAGAATCGATAATAAGAAACTTGCCTGAACTAAGCACACTGACACCCACAAAACAGAGGGAACTTACTACTTAGAAATTTTTAATAGATACCTAAATATTTAACTATGTGGGGAATTAAAACCTCACTCAAGTTATACTACTTCTAATGTAAACACATACACATACACAAATACACTAATACGTACAATACACTGAGAAACTGAATATATAGACATACAATCTCCAAACCATATATAGAAATGGAACTTTGACCCACAACCTGAAACAAATTGCCCAAGAAACCAACTGCTTATCCATGATAAACTACTGAGAAAGTCAATCTCCTGTAAGTCAGGGTTGTAGGAAGACAAATTGCTACCTCTAGTGAAAATACAAAGAAGCTAAACAATAATTTTTACAAGAATCAGCACAAAATGTCCAGGACTTGATTAATAGCTAACAATTAAATCCCTAATTGTTGTCTCCAGTTGCAGCTCAGTATCAAACATAGAAAGTCAAATATATATTCTTAACTAATCCCAGAGATGTCCCAGTTCTACTTAACCAGCCCGCACCTTGCCCATGCCAATAGTCTCCAACCAGGGCAGAACCCATGACTAACATTATTTGTGTTCTAAAGCTTTCCTACTATTCTGCCTTTCAGACTCTGCTAACATGGAAGTGATGGTACTGGACTCCTTTATATAGCAAGGAAACAACAAATAGCCTCTGCTTTTCTCATTTGCTTGGTCTTCATTTATTTCCACAATACACTCACTCACATGTGCAAACTATACAGCATATTGTATAAGTGATCTCACACCTAAATTAAAATAGTAACTATCTCACTGGACATTTATGTTTATTACATTTACAAATCCTGCATATAACTTAGAAATTACAATACAAATTTGTATATGAATGATTTTATTTAATTATATGTAAGTTTTGCTATAAATTCTGTTTGTTATGTTACAGATAAGAACATACAGCATTACTCTACCCAAAAGAAAATTATACTCCTTACCCAAAATATTTAATCAGCATTTTGCAAGATTCCACTCACAAATGTTTAACTTTATTCTTTCTTGATAAATGGCCTTTTGCCCTAGTCTTGCATTTTGCCAAGGCCCCAGCAAAGACACTACATACTTTCCAGAACATAGATTTAAATGAAGCCTCTGCCCAGTGGGCTTACAACATAATTAGACAGAGACAGTTGACCAACATATGCCCACAGACTCCAGTTGGCCACTTAGTTATTCTCTAATTAACATAAAGCAGCAGGACAACAACTCCGCCTGTGCTCAGTGAGCTAGGGAACCTCTGTGTATGCGGTGGAACACAGTGGGAAGCAACACGGCTTCTTCTGTGAGGTCTTTCAGCACGCATCCTCTTGTGCCTCACTTGTCTCCATAATTAATATTCCCTTGCATATCTTGCTGGGACTGTGTTTGGCCAAGCAAACACACCCTCACAGCAGAATCGTTTACTCCGGCTGTCTTAATGAACCGTACAGGTCACTGGCTGGTTGATTTGAGTGTTGCACACGCAACCCTATTGAGAAGCAAGGCCAGAGGGAGCCAAAGTCATTACTTCAAACCTTAATTTAGCAGTTTTAACCCCTCATTCATAGTGTTCAATTGCAAAAGTCTGATGGTTTCCTTTGGTTGTTCCCACTAGTCTTTCTGAACCCTCCTGAAAGATCTTTGATTTTTCGATTGCTCCCTCTCTAGGTGTTCACACATGATTCTGAAAAGAAATTTGAAGTGACATAGAGTGCTAAGCTATTTTTTAATAGGTATATGCGTATAATATGCAGAGAGTACCAATCAGCAGAATTAGAGAAAAAGTTGAAACCTGAAATACATGAAAACAGCTGACAAGTGCTTGCTGGACAAAGTCCCTCATTAAGGTTGTAAATGATTTTATTACATATTAATTGTTTGTCCAGAGAGGATAATGTAAGCAAGAAAATCATACATATTTTTTTCCATGGATATATTCAATGGTGAAGAAAGGTGATGTTATTTTTTTAAGGTTACAGATATTAACTATTGCTACCATTCCTCTAGCATTCTCCTGAAAATTCTATTTAATTGTAATTCTGATTTATACTGTCATAATTCTAATCCAGATTTTATATACATATGTGTATATATGTATATAAATATATATATTTTTTAAGAAAGAGGGATGGTGAGAGTGAGAGAGGGAGAAAGAGAGGTTCAATTTTATTTAGTTTTTCATGTGGCTTTCGTTGCTCTGAGACTTCATTGTATACGTGGTACTGGGGTTTGAATTCACATACACATGCCAGGCAAGCAACCAAACCACTGAGCCACTGCTCCAGCCCCCTTGATTTACATACATACATACATATATATATAATAAGAGAGAAAGACAGTGAGAGAGAGAGAGATAGAATCAATGTTTCATTGAATTTTTCACATGGCTTTCGTTGCTTCAATACGTAGCTGTGTACGTGAGTGCTGGGGTTTGAACCCATGTACTTGTGCATGCTGCGCAAACTCCATAACTGCTGAGCCACCACTCCAGCCCCCCGATTTATATTTTTAAAGAATAAAAACCTTTACAACTTTATGGTCATAAGTTTTTCATTTTGTGGTTTTTAATCTGATATTGGAATACCTGATAATTGCCCTTTTCTTTTTAATATTTTTATTTCCTTTTCTATACAGTTTTTAATTTAAGAAACAGTGTAGACATTGGAAATAAAGATTCCTATGAAATTTTTTATTTATTGTTAATTTTAACAGGTGCCATTGGGTAGTTGCTCCATATCATTACATTATTTTGAAATAAACTTGAAAACAATTACATAACTATTTGAACTATTAAATTCCCAGGAATATAATCCTTATATACACACGTACTTTTATATAAACTGTGACTCTGAAGTATGCTGCTGAAATAAGGAAGCAGGCCAATTCAAAGTATAGTTGAAAGAAATATTCAGATGTAATAATATAAAAAAGGGCCTGACTTCTTCGCAAGTCAAGAACAAAAGGCCTGAGCCAAGAAACAAAACAAAACAAGTCTATGCAATTTTTACTTAAAACTGCCTCTGAAAGGAATTCTGGAAACACCACCATTATTGCTTGTACGTGATAAAAAGAGTTTGTATAATCAGACTTCGCCATGTTTTAGAAACTGGGCATTCTTTTGATAAAGATTCTTGTTCTTCAACTCCTTTTACTTTAAAAATAAAATGCTCATTTTAGTCAGATCGTTGGTTTCAATGCTTTATGCACATCTAAACACCTTCACTACAGAGAAAATAAATCTCAAATTGAAATAAATATCTGAAGGTTTTAGAGTTTAGCTTATTGCAGTGTGAAACTACATCTGGAATTTGAAGTCATGTCATTTTTTGTTTGTTTTTATTCTCTCTCTCTCTCTCTCTCTCCTCTCTGTTTCCTCCCAGCCTCCATTTTCATCATGGAAATTTCATGCAGCACAACAGGAAATTCCATCCAAGTTGATCTAACCTCAGGGCCTCCTCCAAGCATGCTAGAGAATCAGTGCTCTGTCACCTCTGAGAATAGAATTCATTTTGGATTCTCATATTACCTGCCTCTGGGACTTGGGCACTTACTTTCTTACCGAGTTATTTTAACTTTGGTATGATATATGAGCATGTATACACACACACACACACACACACACACACACACATACGCACACACATATATATATACACATGTGTGTGTGTGTATACCCTTTATTGCAGTTTTGAATTTAGTATTTTTCAAATCAAAACTACATTGAAACTGTTGAAGCCCCTTCCCACTTAATGAAGTACTTAACATTACAGAATGAAAATTATAAATCAAAGCTAGGAAAAATCTACAAGGGAACCATAACAACTTTACTCTCAAAATTCAAGTTTTAAAATACGGTAATGAATTCAAATAATTTCTTTAAGAAATAGCTATTTACATATAATTACAACTGTCTGCAAATCATCAACACAATGAAAATATGTGATAGTTTGGTCAGGATCTGTAAGATTTAGGTGTTTTGATAGCACTTAATAGGTAGAACCAGCGTTTCTGGGTACCTGCCAGATGACTATCTAGATTTTCCATAGAGAATCAGAACAACTGAATCTTTTGCTGTTGCTATTATATGAAGAGCCACCAACCAGGTTTTAGTATACAACAGAAAGGAATACTATCAAAAGATTGGATTAATTTATTTAATCCTGAGAATTTGGGGAGATTTGAAGATATATAGGAGAATATCTCTTTGACTGATGATAAATTTAGTAAAAATTTAAGTGAATTAAATGAAGGTCCTTTTCTTAAAGGTGCTTCGCTAGCCGTTTTGAAGGATACATGATACTCTTTTCTTTCAATATCACATAAAATAGCCCATGAAATAGGATTTTCATTGCAAGTATTGCTAAAGGATATCAAATGTTTCATTACCAGAATATTGAGATGGAAAAACTACTTTCATATGTAAATCAGGTAAGCAGATCATGAGAGATACATTGTTGTATTAAGTCGAACATGGTCATTATTTTGAAAGCTTGAAATTAAGGTTCAGGCTTATGAGGCAAAGGGACAGGTTGACTAACAACAATGAGGCAAGTCCGAGAACTGCAGAAAACTCTGAATGACTGGAGAATCACTCAGAGCCAAATCAAATTGAGTCTTTGATATCATCTTTAGAATTCTAGATTTATACCATAGAGAGTCAGGGTTAAATTTTAAGCAATGAACCATAACACTGTGGTGGGATATAATTCATGGGAGAATATATAATTAGAAAAAATTGGGAGAAAACTCAGAACAATACAACTCAGAAGAAATGCTGACTTCATTAGGGAAAATGGAGAAGGAAAAAGATTAGGCCAAAACACAGCTGAAATACAGTCATGAGTCACTTCACAAAGGGATATGTTACAAGAAATGTGTTGTTGGTCAATTTTGTTGTTGTAAAAACATCATAGAGAATACTTATGCAGACCTAGATGGTATAGCCTACTGCACACGTAGGCCACATGATAAGGTGCACACACACACACACACACACACACACACACATACACATATGCATGCATACACCATACACATGTATATATACACACACAAATACACCATACACATACACATATAATTATATGTATGGAGTAACCGATTATTGCTCCTAGAACCATGGTGAACAAAATGATATGAGATTAAATCAAACACAAAAGAAAATGATATAAATAAAAGAATCAGAAAATGGGATGTATGAGGTTGTGCAGGTGACAGAACATACTGCTCTAGAGTAAATATTTTTTTAATACATAGAAGAAATGTACTCCAAAGTATCAATAAAAAGCAGAGCATAGAAAATACATTAGCCTGTATTATGGTTGTTTATCATCGCTATCAAGGACAATTCATGCTCTTATAGGACTGAATATAGCAGGTTTGTTTAAAGATCACCACAAACATGTGAGTAGTTTGCATTGTGCCATGACATTAGGCCCCTATTATAATCATCATCAGTCCCCGAGTGATAGGCAGAAATGGAACTCAATTCATGATAGGCATGAAGTGTAATTAAAAAGTTAAGCTTTGTTGTTTTAAGTTTGAAGAGTTTGATTGCTTTTTTTGTAGCCAAACTTAGTCTAGCTTGAATGATATGATCTAGATGCGAAACTGATAAACCTCCCTCACTTGTACAACAGGAAGCTACCTCAACCCCAGATTTTTTCTTTGGAGAAATTGAACTTGAAATGATTTAGGACTTTGGTTTATCAGATACAGCAGAGACTCAGTGATAAGTTGAACGACGGAAGTGAGTAGTTTATGTGAAGCACAGGGCACCGCACTAGGATGAGAAGCCTATATGCAACAGCACGGAAACCAGCATTTGTCATTGAAGCATTTGGAGAATTCTTGGCTGTGATTGACCAGCCTCAGAAAAAAGAGGCTGGTATTTACTACTAAGTTTTCTAGATTTAACAAATAAAAATTCAGGATACTGAGGTAAATTTAACTTAGATTTTATGTTTTGAAAATTTAAAAGATGATATCCCAAATTTTAAAATATCAGTAGAAAAGTTGCAAAATTTAATTGAGCAAAGAACTCTGAAAGTAACAGGAAATGAAAGTAGAATAAAAGTAGAATATAATGAAACTTAGAATGTCAGTACAAGATGGGGAGTCTCAGGTATTTTCCAAGAAAGGGAAAGATAGACAGACACTATTAAAGAAAAGCCGTTTCCAGCATTTTCAGGATTGAAAATATGTCTTCATATAGAAAGTATCCTACACTACCTACAAAGTATAAATCACCAATGTTGAAAACCATCACTGTGAAATTTTTTAACATTAGGGATAAAAGACCCCAAATCAAAGGACACTAGTTTCAAAGACTTGAAAAATACAATGAGAATCCTTCACTTTACCAAGACAGAGTAAAGCAATACCTACATATTCTGCAGTCCTAATATTTCAAAATCTAGTATTTTACCCCCATAATTCGTTAGAGAGAACAAAGAAATTTAAACATATATAGATTTCAAAATGTACTCCATGAAGACATGGGAAAAAAATAGAAATTAGGAACCCAGGAAATCGATACCCAAGCTATGAAAATTGTGAGGGGAAGTTTCAGGCTGAAGGCTTTGGGACAGCAGTGAATTCAGATTGCAACAGGAGTAAGAATTGTTTCAGTAAAAAATGATATTTAGTGAGGAGTATGGAACATATCCTTCCGTAAGAATAATGTGTTGATTTAAAATTCGTGTGTGGAAGCTAAATATGTTGATCTCATAGAAGTGAGAATATTAGTTGCCACTAGAGGCTAAAAAGGGTAAGAGGAGGAGCAAAGAAAGAAGTCAGATAACAAGCAAATAAGAGAAAATCATTCTAGTACTCTATAGCATAGTATGGTAACTACAGTGTACAATAATTTACTATTTATTTCAAAATAGCTAAAAGAGAAGAGGCTTAAAGTTCCTGACATGAAGAAACAATCATTAAACATTGTATATTTCTATCAACTTATTATACCATATCCCATAGACATATGCAAGTGTTACATAAATCATGCTGAGTGATGTTAGCCAAGCCCAGAGAGTCAAGAGCTGAATGGTTTCACCTCATTTGTGGAGGCTGGACCTAAATCCAGGCTTAGGAGTAAGGTAGACAAACTCATGTATTAGATCCATAGAACAAAAATGCAAAATGTTAATATTTATGAGATACAGTTACAAGATACTTCATAAGGTATTTGAACAAGCTATGCTGCATACCTGTACAAAAATGTGAATGTTTAATCCTCTTGTCAAGTATTTTGAAGAATAACAAGGGATGATAGGAAGGGAGGAGAAGGGGAAATGTTGGAACTGAGATAAATAAAGCAAGGTACGTTCCAAGCAGTTATAAGTGTCACTGTATATACTACTGTTTATATATATATATATGTATATAAAGGTTCTTCATAGGTATAAGAATAATGTCACTGTATTTGAGTTTTTTAGGAACAATATAGGTAGGAATTAGAAGAAAGGCAAGGGATGGGGGGATGGAAAGAGGAAGTAGAGGGGTGCTGGGGGTGGAGGATATTGAATCAATTGTATTGCTTATTTGTGTACATCTAGGAATATGTGACAACTAATCTCATCATTATGTAAAACTATAATGCACTAATAAAAACATAAATTAAAAAATACCTGACTTGAACAACTTAAAGAGGAAAATTTTGTTTTGGCTCACAATTTTAGAGGTTTCATTCCATGATCAGTAAGCTCTATAGCTTTGGGTCTGAGGCAAGGCAGAACATCACAGCAGAAGGGTGTGACGGAGGAAGGATGCCCAGCTCATGACATACAAGAAGGGATAGAGCAGTGGGCAGACATGGGCAACAAGAGACAAGATACAGTCTCTCTTTTCATGTCCCAAGGACCCACTCCTTCAATTAGGTTCCAAGAGTGCCTTCAAGGTATTAATTCACTGATGCAATCAGAACCCTAATGAACTAGTCACTTTCTAAAAGCCCCATCTCTGAAATGCACAGTATCGTAGACCACACGTTCAACACCTGAACCTTTGAACAGCATTCCAGATCCAAACTGTGTCAATTAAAAATAAAAAGGAAATTCTGACATGGATAAGACATTGTTTCTGAAGATAGGCAACAAGGACTGTGAAACTGACAAAACAATTGAGGCATTTAATAACATGAAATATTTCCATCAGGTACTGAAAAAAAATCTGTTGAGCTATACAAGAAGAAATAGTAATCTGACTATATACAAATAAGCAAATGAAATTCTCAGTTCTCAAATGAAACATAACATAAAACACTACATGACTTAATGGTGAATAACATTTACATAATCATAACAATATAAAATCTGGCTACAGAATTAATTAAATATTATAATTGGATGGCAGTATAGGAATGTGAAGAGAGACTCCATGTTGCAAAAGCACCGAATCTCTCTCTACATTGACAGGAAGTCATTGATATTAGCTAATCACAGTAAATCAATAAATATCAGTACAAAAATACTGTTGGAAAAAGGAAAGAAACAGAGCAAAAACTAGCAGCATTGAAAGTGTTAGTCTGAAAAGCAGAAATGGGTAGGGATAGGAATTATGGATACTAAAATTATCAATATTGCTTACTACTCTATTTAAATTATATACCATGTAAAAGCTGATAAATTCCTTAAGGTGCTCATTTTTTAACATGACTTTAATTCCAAAATATGTTCAAATGCATGAAGTAGATGAATTAAAATAATTCTGCAGTCCTTTTTAGATTGTGGGCTTGAATAACATCTGGATAAATAGATATAAATACAGGTGGATAACATTTAAGGCATTTTTTTGCTTTAAAGTTTAGTGGTATGACTCCACCTATCTGGTACCATACGGACATTACAATACTACACATACTGTGTACATGTGTATATATGTATATATATGCAAATTATTCTATAATTTGTTATCATGCATTTTATGAATCTGTAGGATGGGTGATCTCAGAAAAAGAATGTTCCTTTATCCAACATAGTGGGTAAGATACAGTTAAGAGTAATTCACATTGTTTTTCTGGTCTGAATTTTGTACCATATTGTTTTTTAAATTTCTGCTAAATGTTGCTGTTTTATTTTGATCTTAAACGACTACTATTAATTACCTTTGTGTAAAATGTACACTGTCATGTCCCATAGTTGTTAATCTTTGAATGATGCCAATGCAGCACAAAGTTAATCATTTGTATTACACTTATACTTGGACAAATGATGTTTCATTTGCAACTTTAGGTGCATAAGGATGTTGTTATAAGGTGTGTGTTAAGACCTTCAATACTAAATACTCTCATTCAATGAGATTATTATTTCATTACTGCACACGCACACTAACTGTATTGACCTCAGTAACTCCATTGGCCTCCCTTTAATTGTCACAAAGCTTATCCTGTCCACCTGCTGGCAACCTAGAAATTTCTAATCTTTGCATTAAATCTATAGCACTGACATTTAATGGCAAGGAAACTGCATGGACTGAAATCATTCTTTCATATGTGCCACATAAAATCTTACTCATATTAAACTTTATTTTCCCTTCACAAGTCATATTTTGTTATATTAAAACTGATGAAATGGATAGTAGGTGCAAAAGATCACAATGCCCTGTAATAATACTTGTAAGTACCTCTGGGATCTGTTGCTTCCATTTCTGCCACCAGCACCTAGCCACAATCTATTTCAGCTACTGCAATAGTGTTATAAAATTATTCTACATATACTTTCTAACAACTTTTGCATATCTTATTACCTGCACTCAGAAACTCTTTCCACCTGATCAAGTTTGACTTGCTTCTCTTATCTCAGCACAAAGGTAATTTTCTAGTCTCCTTGACTTGGAGAAATACCTCTACCCTGGCTCTTAAGGTACTTAAGGGACTTTTGCATTGTTCTTGTTTCAAAAATATTTTAATATAATTTTATAAATGGTCATTAAAGTTCATGTGTGTAGGGATTACTTTCTGTTTACTTCCACATAAATTTAATGTATACCATTGAATAAATTATGGCATTTTAGTTCAATAATTACATTACAATGGTTAATGTGTGTTCTGGTACTTAATCATCTATTAGAAAAGTTAAAGTTAAGTGGAGAATTGTTTTAACTTATGTATTGTTGCAGGAAAATAAGTTTATTTTTTCTAATATGCATATTTAATAAACATCTAACATAAAATCCAATCCATGGATTTCCTTTATTTGTGTCATCTCCTTTAATATCCCACATTGCATGATACTCATTGAAACCATTTTATTTAAGGGGTAAGCAAACTGAAAACATAATTTGAATGTATTAGTTTTACTTTTGAAGAGTTCCAAGCTGTGACTTTGATAATCATGCAAAACCTTCATCTTCTCCAGATTTTCATGTTCTTCCACCAAGGAGCAAGGCAGTGTTTATACAATGGGCAAGGAAAAAATAGCTGACGGAATTATTGCCATTGATCAAATAGAAATTGAACATTCTAGTACATCCCATGGTGATAAATGAATCCAATAGCTATTGTCTTCTTCAGAAACTTAGAATTTTGTACATGCAATAAGAGGAACACATAAAAATTAAAATAAAGAATAGCAAGTATACTAATATCAGAGATAAAGTATTTCTAGATATATATTTTTAGCAAAAATTATATTCTTGGTTTTGAAAATTCGCTGATTCTTTCAGACTAGAAATAGGATCTAATATAATCCTTTCTTAAAGCTCCTCCCCCCACCGTCACATTCTGTAGCATCGTCAATGTTCAATGTGTCTTGAAATTTTTTCTACTTTCAAATTGAAATTGATTGCTTTCACAGAATGGTGTCTATCCACTGCTTTACACTAATAAGTGCACAATATATTCCATCTGTGTTTGCTGATCTGTTTTATGGAATGCTTTCCCCTCCCCTTCATAATCCTCTCTGTGTTTTCAGGGTAAAGGCTGGAGGGGCTCCTATTTGTAAGTGTTAAATTATCAAGTGGAATCATAAGAACAGTTTATAAAAGAGGTAGTTGGAAATTAAAATACAAAAACTGCTTAAGGTAAAATACATGAGGGAACTCTCTCGTTGCCATCTTGAGACCCTGCAGAACAGATGGAACCGACTCTCTGGCTTCTGCTTGGGTACCTACTGTTTAATTATACCCTAATTAATTAAAGCAAAGACTCCTGTGTGGTTTCACTAGTAGTGAGCAGGAGGGCAGTCAGAAAGAGACACTTTTAATTTAAAAGACTTCCAAATTTAGACTAATAAGCTCAGGAAAGCAGTTACTATCTACTCACTGTTCATTTTCCAAAAGCAACCATCATAAATAAGGGACAATTTCTACACCAAAAAATGTCAAAAACAGTTCAGGGACCAAATTCCACTAATATTTTATTAGTTTATTTATTTATTTATTTATTTATTTTAATTCTTTCAAGATAGTGTTACATTTAGGAGGGAATCACTGTCATAAAAACATGAACAAATGCATAGTGCCAGAGCAAGCCAAGGCTGATTCCATTCCATGGTCTCACCACTATGGGGTCCTCCCCAATCCCATGTTTCCCCCTACTTAACCCCGTGTTAGTTGGGCTTCTCACAGAAGTCAAAGTTTCCCCACTGGATTGATACTTTCATACTCCCTCCTGCCAGCTGCCTTGATATCCCTCTATCCCTTACCCCCTCCCTTCCACCCTCTCTTCCCTTGCAGCTATGTCCCCCATCTAAGCAAGGTTCCCCCTGTTCATGAGAAAATTCATACAAGTTGAGGTTATTATTGACTTAGCCATCTATCGTACTGTTTCTGATAGTATTCTAGCTTCCACAAATTAGATAAAACGTTTGGCCCTTGAGTCTCTGAGTTTGGGGTATTTCACTTAGCATAATTTTTTCCATCTCCATCTATTTGGCTGCAAATGCCATAATACTGTTTTCTCTAATAGCCGAGTAGAATTCCATTGTATATATGTACCAAATTTTGAATCCACTTGTCCAGTGAGGGGCATATGGGTTGATTCCATAGTTTAGCTATAGTAAATTGAGCTGCTAAAAACGGATGAAGCTGTATCTCTATAATATGCCAGTTCTAACTCTTTGGGAAAATACTCAGTATTGGGATAGCTGGGTCATAAGGTGGTTCCAGTCCCAGGTTTTGAGGAGTCTCCACACTGTTTTCCAGAGTGGCTGTACCAGTTTGCAGTCCCACCAACAGTGTGAAAGTGTTCCTCTCTGCCCACAGCCCCTCCAGCATCTGTGATTGTATTCTTTATTTTTGCCACTCTGACAGGAGTGAGGTGGAATCACAGTGAAGTTTTGATTTGTATTTCTCGTATTGCTAGTGATGTAGAGCATTTCCTCATATATTTATGGGTTTTTGGACTTCCTCCATTGAGAAGTTTTATTCAGCTCCCTATCTCATTTATTGATTGAATTATTTGTGGGTTTGATGTTCAGTTATTTGAGTTTTGTATATTCTGGATATTAGCCCTCTGTCCAAGGTATAGCAGGCAAAGATTTTCTCCATTCCGTAGGTTCTCTCTTGACACTCTTTTATTCTTGGCTTTAATGCCTGCCATATGTGAGTCTTGCTAAGGAAGGTGGTGCAGACCCTATGTCATGTAGTATTAATCCCACTTTTTCTTCAAGCAATTGTAAAGTTGCTGGCTTAATTTCCAATTCTTGAGCCATTTTGATTTGATTTTTGTGCAGGGTGAGAGGTAAGGATCCAATTTCAGTTGTCTGCATATGGCTGTCCAGTTTGTCCACCGTTTGTTGAACAGGCTGGCCTTTTCCACACTATGCTTTTGCCCTCTTTATCAAATATCAGTTGGTTAAAGATTTGGGGGTTTGTGTCAGTATCTTCTATTCTGTTCCATTGGTTTTCAATTCTATTTTGATACCAATAAAACTTCATTTTTATTACTATAGCCCAATAGTATAATTTCAAGGCAGGAATTGTGACACCTCCTGCTTCTTCTTTCCTGCTATTCTGGGTCTTATGTTACTGCATATGAATTTGAGAATTGCTTTTTCTATGTCCGTGAAGAATGACATTGGTATCTTGATGGGGATTGCATTGAATCTGTATAGGACTTTCGATAAAATGTCCATTTTGATTATATTGATTCTGGCTAACCAAGAACACGGAATGTTTTTCCATCTACTCAGGTCTTCTGCAATTTCTTTTTTTAATGTTTGATAGCTTTCATTGTAGAGGTATTTAATATCTTTGTTAGATTGATGTTCAAGTATTAACCTTTTTGAGGCAATTGTGAATGGGACAGATTTCCTTATTTCTTCTTCAGTGGATTTGTTGCTGAAGTATAGGAAAGGTAATGATTCATGAGTGTTGGTCTTATAACCAGGCACTTTGCTGAAATTGTTTCTAAGCTCTAGATATCTTCTGGTTGAGCTTACTGGGTTTTCTAGGTAGATATAGGGTCATGTCATCAGCAAATAGGGACATCTTGACTTCCTCTTTTCCTATTCAAATTCCTTTGATTTCCTTCTCTTGTCTGATAGCTCTGGCTAGGGTTTCAAGGACTATATTGAATAAGCATGGTGAAAGTGTACATTCTTGTCTTATTCCATAATTCAGTAGAAATTCTTTCAGTCTTTCTCTGTTAAGCATAATGTTGGCAATGGGTATATCATAAATGGCTTTTACAAAACTAAAGTATCTTCCTTTGATCCCTATTTTCTCCAGAATTTTGAGCATAAATGGGTACTGAATTTTATCAAGGGCCTTTTCTGCATCAATTGAGATGATTATGTGATTTTGATTTTTAATTCTGTTTAAGTGGTGAATTACAGTTATTGATTTGTGTATGTTGAACCAGGCCTGCTTTCCTGGATTGAAGCCCCCTTTTAAATGAAGAATGGATGAAAGAGGTAATGAGAACAGAAGTAAAGAAATTCTTGGAATCAAATGAGAATGATGAAACAATGTATTGAAATCTCTGGGATAGTACAAAAGCATTCTTAAGAAGTAAATTCATTGCACTGAATGCCTTCATCAAAAATCAGGAAAGAGCCGAAATAAATAGTCTTATGCTCCAACTCAAATCCCTGCAAAAAGAAGAACAATCCAATCCCAAACCTAATAGAAGACAGGAAATAACTAAAATTAGAGCTGAAATCAATGAACTGAGAACAAAAAACAATACAAATTATCAATAAAACAAAGATTTTGTTCTTTGAAAAATTAAATAAGATAGACCTCTTGCCAACCTCACCAAAATGAAGAAGAAAGCGAAGCAAATCAACAAAATCAAAGATGAAAATGGAGATATCACCACGGACTCAATCAAAATCTAGAAGATTATCAGAACTTATTTTGAAAAATTATACTCTGCCAAGTTTGATAATCTGGAAGAAATGGACAAATATCTGGTCGCATATGACATTTCCAAATGAACACTGGAGAACATTGAAAATCTAAACCATCCAATCTCAGGTATCAAAATTGAATCAAAGGCCTTCCAAAATGAAAAGCCCAGGACCTGATGTATTCATGGCAGAATTCTACCAGACCTTTGCAGAAGAATTCACACCGATCCTCTACAAGCTTTTCCATGAAATTGAAAGGGCTGGAACACCCAACACTTTTTATGAAGCAAATATAACTCTGATACCAAAACGCAACAAAGACACATCAAGAAAAGAAAACTATAGACCAATTTCCCTGATGAACGTAGATGTTAAAATCCGTAATAAAATTCTAGCTCTCTGGATCCAAAAATATATTGAAAATGTAATACATTTTGTTATTTTTCTAAAGACTACTAAAAATATTTAGAAAAATTGAGGAATTTTAGTACCAGAGCAGCATGCACAAAGATAGATCTCAAAGTGTATTTTTTCAGTGGCTATTTCTTAAAAAGAAAAAGAAAGCCTTTATAGTTTTTTGCTTTGAGAAACTTCTCCAAAAATTATTACATCAAGGTTAAGGCTTTATTAAGTTAATTTGTCATCTGGAAAAAAATTATTATACAAATGGCAGGTACATATAAGTAGAACATGCCTAGATGAATGAAATGGTAATGAGGAGGTGTAGATTAATCAGATGTTTAATAACAATTTCTGGCCTTGCATTCTCATTCTGTCTGTGAGTGTGCTTGCATGTGTGTGCACACTTGTTCTTCTGCCTCTCAAATCTTTTCTTCTTTAACAGAGTTTGTAATTGGAGTAGAGCAAACATTTTTGTTGGCTGTATAAAAAAAGCAATAAAGGTACTTTTTTTTTTAGAAAGCCAATCCAGGTAAACAAAGAACATGTTCATTGTGTGTAGGTGGGGCTATGCAAATGTTTATGCATATGCCTGAAGTGTCAACAGTGGACATTAATCCCTGAGCTAAAATGAATCCTGAGTTCAACAACTTTTTTGTACTTGGGAGACTTTAAATGATACATATTCATTATTTTTATTATTTTCACATTGAGGAGACTTCAGAGTAGGAAGAAATCTAATTCCATATATCTTTCAGTTTAGTTGAATGATTTAAGTAAATTTAGTAGCCAAATAAAAACACATGTGCCAGATCCGGATCTATATAGTAGGTATGAATGAAATAGATTTGTCTCCTTTATTATTTATGGGTTTATGTTTGATGGATATAAGGAATAGCAATTGAAGTATATTTGTCACTGTAAAAAGAAGATTTGAGATCATGAATTTTTGTTAATGTGAGTTATTAATATTAGTTATTTAATTCTATGGAACCTCAAGTGGTTTCTTCTGTACCATGTTGAAATCAAGAAAATTTTTACATTAATGTGGCCTTGAAATAGTCAATAAACAACTGCTTAATAATCACAAGTTACCTTCAGTACATGTGAATGTTTTTCATGTAGAATTTCACTGAAAATAGTGTCTCAAAAATCAGTGAATTACATTCCTGTGTGAACTGGCAAGTAAAAAATTACCAGGCCAGTTATTACATTATTAGCATTTTCATTAATTCCTAACAACCAAAAAGGATGATTTTATTTTATGCTTTGTACTTTGATAGTGGAAATGAGAAGCAGTATATTGTGGAAATGTCACAAATAAAGAACAATTTAAAATATTTGTATTATTAAATGCTAATAAATTTATAGAAGTTACTATGAACATGTCCAGACAGCTGATCACATTCTTTGTCTCATTGAATGTTTCAATTGCTTTTTATTGTCCTTTAGATTGCATTAATAGAATTACAAACATAAGTGTTTCATGGCCTACAAAAAGTTCAGAGTGACAAGTTTTAGAATAAATACATAAGTGATGCAGAAATACTAAATGGGTGGAGAAAAAACTGGACAAAAATCCAATATGATATGCATTTTTGAGGACATGCAATAGTAACTTTAATATTAAAATGCCTATACATCCTAGTTAGATGTTTCCTTTTCTTGAAGGCCTGAGAGCTATAATATCCTAGTGAGATTCTAGGTAACTGCTCAATGTGAGGACCTGAAGGAGATTTCTAAGCCTAGGTTGCAAACATCAGTTTCTCAGAAAAAAAAAAAAACAAAAACTGGCCATCATGCTTTTCTGAGGCTATGCTGCCGTGTGTAAGAACTCAAGACAGCTTCATCATGAGAAAAGTCCAGGGAAAATGTGGTCAGGATTTCTATTTTTTTGCTTAGTTTCATCAAAGTCCAGATACTGGTTGGCTATTTGAAAAAAGGACCAATTTTTAAAAGAAGTAAAAAAATTCTCTGGGCTGAGCAGAAAAATTTACAAAATTTTTAAAATTATATGTTTGCTCCTTGAAACCAAACTTGTGCATTAGTAAACACCATATTTCTGAGAAATTTGTATAAATAAAGCTTTCTAGATATTTTGTATTTTTTTTATCAAGGTCAGGGATTCTCCCTGTATCTGAAAGACAATATTTTAAAAATTTAGTTATGTGGGTAGGATAGATGTGTGTGTGTGTGTGTGTGTGTGTGTGTGTGTGTGTATGAGAGAGAGAGAGAGAGAGAAAGAGGGAGAGGAGAATCAGAAAACTGCAAAAAGAAACAGATAAACAAAAAGAAGATGTTATCTTTAGGTTTCCATAAATCCTATTCTTTATGTCTTTTCTCTTATATCTGGTATTAAGCAAGGTCAAAGCATTTTAAATACCTTTCATTATGAGCTCAGCATGGGCTGCTCCACTGTGGTTTGAAGTCTTATATGATTTCTGAGCATAAACCAAATACCTCTTTACTCTGGAGTCTAGCTTCAATGAATTTTTATTTCATTTTTCCTTAGAAGACCATGAAGAGCTTTGCTGTTAGAACATTAGGGAGGATGTATTGGAGGCAGGTTGTCAATGACTTTATTTCTCAATTCCGTTTTCAAAATGTTTTGTCATGACATATTCAAGTATTTCAGACTCAATCAAATTTCTTCTTTGTAATAGTGGGGAAAATGTTTAATTTATTCTCATGAAGGCCATTCAAACTTACATGGGAGTTGGTGGAGTTTGGAGGAGAAAGATTTGCAGATTAAATAATTTTTACTATATTCTGTTAAGGATATGAACAGTGCATTTATTTACCAACCTTGCCTTTTAAAGTTAACTTTTTTTAACCCACCAATTTCCCAGAGAGCTGAGTCTGAATTTGTCACCCAGTTCCTTTCACTAATGGGAAGCACTGGCAAGAGATTTGAGAGTCAAAGGCAAAAGAAATTTGGGATTTATTACTTGTTCACCTCTGGCATAGGAGCTTTACTTCCGGCAAGATCTTCACTTTTTGGAGTGCAATCAGAGTCTTGCCTAGACTCCAGACATCACTGGATCCTGGGAGCTTCCTTTTCCTCCCTTTATCCTTTCAGGACTAAAATATCACTTCTCCATTGTCAAAAATTGCTATTTGACTCTATCTCCTGTTGACTTCCCAAATTTGCCAAAATCTATGCAAATTGTCTCTCCTGAATGTTTCTTTCTTTGAGCCACTTGGTTTGAATTCATTTTCTGTTGGGACTGTTAACTAATAAAAAAATCAAAAGTAATAATAATGATAACACGACTAGTAGCAAATAGGATTTATAGGATGTGTACAACCCATCATATATTATGCTAAATGTTTCATCTGTGTTATTTAATTGAATCTTTCAAAAATCTAATAGGATGAATATCACTATTATATCTATTTTGCAGAGATTAAATTGAAGGTTAGAAAGGATGTCATTGCCCAAGTTATTCCTAGCCAGTTTGGGAGTGTCACGACGGTAAACCTTCTCCATTAGATCCTGAAGCTCTTGCTCTTAACCTCTCTGCAATTCTATTATGCAGGACTTTTGAGATTGTGCTGTGGATTTTTTTATTAGTGAATCTAAACCTTTGAAGGTGGTCCATAGCTAGATAAATGAAATAGTAGTGTTTTGTTCAATTCTATAAATATTTATAAAATTGTTACTATATGCTCAGCATTATTCTAGGTCTTAATGAATATAGAGATAAAAATTGTCTGCTTCCAGATAAATTTATGGTTTGATAGGACCATCAGATACCACAAACATGTAAGATAAATAACATTCACAGATAAGAATATAAATATTTACAAGCTACAGAGTAAAATACTGGAGAAGGACTGTGCGCCTCTCTGGTGACTTCAGGATTTCATACTCAGTTGAAAGGTAAGTACTTACCATGGGACTCAAGCACACTGAGCCTAAGAGATTCTTTACATCTCTGGGAGGCAGCAGAGATTGCTTTTGTCAACAAAGCACATGCGTCTTCTCTCTTCTTCCAAGTTCTTTATTTATAAGCTGGCATTCTTGTGGGATCCACATATTAGAATTTATATATTTGTAAATATATAGACTTCAACTTGGTCTGCTAATTATTCTTCAAATAAAAAGAACGACAAATGATGGTCTAGGTTTTTCCTTCTGAGTCCATTTTTTCTCTGTAGTTATGTTAAAATACTAAAAGTTTACTAGATTATGAATTTTGAATCTTGTTTAATACAAAATTTATAAATTACAAGATGAGTAAATATTTTATAAACTGCTAAGAAAAATAATGTTGACAGTAATCTGTGATATGGTGTTTTTTAATTAATTAATACTTACATTTTGCCTTTATTGAAAGAGTTATGTCTTAGGACTAAATAAATAAGGAAAATATAAATAGAATAATTTAGTTGTTTCTAATTTCTTCTCTCTGCGAGATCGGGGTTTTTAAATTTCTTTTTTGACTGAGTTCCCACTGTCAGTATTTTGCCTCAGAAGGTTTGGACTTCGAAGTTGACCTTCCTCGTCTCTGAAATAGTGATAGCAATAGCATTTCTTCCATGGGATTGTTTAGGTAAAATGAGATGGGCAAGGTACTTAGCATAGTGCCTGATAAATAATAAACACCAACGAGATCAGTTGTTAATTTTGCTCTCGCTATTATATTTCTTTCGAGGCAGTGTCTGGTAAATGGTTTAGAAGTAATGAAAACAAAAATGTATTAATAGGTAGGTGATCATGTTGTCTCATATTATCCACTGGCTTGCTCTAGATGATAAACTGCTTTGGGTGTGAGAGCTGCCGCTAAGGTCAGACCAACAGTTTGCTTGTGGGTAAGCCCATAATTTACGGAAGTCTGAAATTGTTCCTTGTGAAACACTGAGATAATAATCAACATCACAATTCTATACGGTTGAATGAAAAGATGGGAATGAGGTAGGAACACATTTTGTAACCTTTGAAGCAATATACAGTGGTCATCTATTATAAACATCAATGTTATAAATATTGGTCAACTATAAATAAAATTATGTCATAGATCTATTTTTAAAAAGAGAATCAAATAAATATTATATTCATTTTCTAGAAAGACCACACATTTTTTCCTTGGAGCCTCAACATAAAGATTCTTGAATGTAAAAAACAGGATTTTAATTATTTTTTTCTCAGCACTCTGTACTTCGGTGCCAAATTTTGGCATGCTAAAATTCATTTTTCTTATGTAATTTCTGTGATTATGGGACAGTGCCTGTGTCAAAAAGCGCTCTGTAAATTCCAATGCAGATTGGAGGGTTTTAAGATGAGCAAACAATATTCAGAGACGCCTTTGTAATGCTTCTCACGGTGCAGGGGATGTGAAGGCAGCAGCTGTGTCCCTGGTGCTGCCAGTCACAGGTAAGGTATTCGAGCCACATTTAACCCTATTCCCCTCTGGCCAATGGTGATGGATAATGCGTTCATCGTTCCCCATGTCTTACATGTCCACAGTTCATTTAGATACAGAAGGTTGACATGTACAACTTCTGAATAGATTTTTCTTATATTCAGGCTAACAGAAATTAGCTTTTAGCAAAATTGATTCCACTCCTCCAATTTTCTTTTCAATAATTTGCATTGGATTTCTTTATAGGGAGAGAAATTTTTTTCCCCTCCTTTGATGGCTTTAAAATAAGGAATGATGAGATATTACTGAAGAATTAGTAAAAACTTCCGTAGGGTAACTACTGATAATGACTATGTATTGCATATTTCAAAAAAGCTAGAAAAATAATTTTGAAAGTTTTCACCACAGAAAAACGATAAATGTTGAGATAAGTATGTTTACCTTAATTCAAACATTTTGCAATGCATACATATATTGGAACATCACATGAAATCCCATACTATGTTTATGTCAATTCAAAGAAATAAACTATAAAATAATATACATTTGAAGAATTCAACCCATTCCTTCTCATTTCGTATATATCCCATTTTATGTCTTTAGACAATTAAATGAATACATAAATAAGATCCTCCTTGCACTAATGCAATTACTTAGCAAATATTTTATTTTCTATGTGAAAATAAGTAGACAAATAGACAAAAGGTATATAATACTTATTTTGGACTCATCTCCTTATTTTTTAATTTAGGGCATAATAATATTTTGTAGACACCAGACAATAAAAATTAGCATTTCCTGGCATGTTTAGTTTATCCTTTTTCCTTGGAATGAAACTCTAAAAATCACTATTTCTTGCAATGATTGTTCACATATAGAAGTAACTAAGGTCTTTTATATGGTTACTGGCAGAAATGAAGTGAATGGATGTTTAAAAATTACATGGTTTAGCACCTAAACATTTCCCTGAATCTCATTTTAGTGAAATAAAATTTCAAGGTAATCTCAGGTGATTTTTAGAGATGCTGTAGGAATCTTTTTTTGCCCTTTATTCTTCTCTATAGCAGTATAAAATTCTCTTCATTGAACTTTCCATCTTTTGAAGTGTGAACATCAGTCTGTTTCCGTTGAGGATAAAAAGAACTTTAAAAAATTTCAATTGTGCCTTGCTTTGGAGTTTGCATTTCAGTATAAATGCAAAAGGCAGAAATATAATTTTATTCATATTAATTTATAGAAAACTTCTGATTTAAAGAATACAGCATTCTTTTAATATCAGCACTTGCAGTACACATGAATTTTTACAAAGGTAATGAATTGGAAAAGAAATAATAGAAAAATTTGAAGTTAAAAAGTTAGGAGTAACTGATATTTTAAAATCAATCAGGTATGTTCATCAAATTTAATGCATAAGTCAATGTTAGACATTGTGATTTAATTTGTAAAAATAATTTATAATCATAATTAGTCATTAATTATACCTCTTATTAAAGCATACCATTAATTGAATTATACAAATTAATAACTCATTTTATAACTCAGATTACTCCAGCAACACTGCCAGTTTTTCTTCTTATGGCTTTAACATTTTTTCTATATCATCCCTCTTTCTGCACTAATCTCTTGGTGTTCTGTACAAAAACTCCCCTATTTTATATTTATCTGACAAACAGACACATAATTTCTTTAAAGTAGTCATTATATCCAGGGGTTTTATATAATTTAAGATAAATTGGGGGATCACTACAGTTCTAAAGGTTGTTATATGTGAGTTCATGACATACATACTTCTTTTTATTAACGTAGAAATTGTTTTAGTTTTTCTTCCATTGTAAATGTCCCATTCATATTTTACCCTAATGGTTCTTGCATGACAGATTTTAAAATATCATTTCATTAGACATTTTTTTATGAATGGTGGCTTTCTAATCTAATATTTTCATTGTGTTGGTTAGCTTGAATTCTATTTTTAAAAGTATTTTATCAACTGTTCAGTTAGCTTTTAACATAATTTATGTAGAAAATAATGATAAATGTTTTAAAATTACTAATCAATTTTTTGGTGCTCTGGCAATTTTCAGTGTTGACCACTGAGAGTGTTTTTGTTTTCAGCCCTTGCACTTTTACATATTTGATGTGGTTCAAATCCTTTGAGGTTGTTTTCTTCATGATATTTAAATACTTTCACTCGATGTCAATTGAAGCTGATTCTAGTTGAGTTTGTGTGTGTGTGTGTGTGTGTGTGTGTGTGTGTGTGTTTTGCTGGAAATTGAACCCAGGGCCTCATACATGCTAGGAGAGCATTTTACCTCTGAGCTGCATCCCCAGCCCTCTAGTTGATACTTTTGACAGGACCATATTAATCTGTGAGAATACCTTTACTTTCTGGAATAATAGAATATTCCAGAATCATCTTATTCATGTATTACCATTGGCCTAGAACCAAAGAGTTCTCCAACTTTCCTGTTTTTTCTTTAATATAGGAATTATTTCTATAATTTATAGATTAATTTATAGATGATAGAGATGCCTATCATTACTCAGGTTTTAAAATAAAGACTAAGTCAGAAATATATATGTTTACAAGAAATTATTCATATTTTAACAAAGCTACTTTTTTCTAATATAGTAGATGAAAAATGGTATTTTAATGTGTTTGATTCGGAGTTCTCTTATTTTGATAAAAGCTAAGATATTTTTCTCCTGTATCAGGATTATTTGTAAATATTTTTCTATTAATTGTATATTTATGTTTTGCCTGTTTTCCTATCACTTCATTGATTCTACTTAATTTTTACATTAAAATAAATTAATCCTTTGCCATAACAGCCATTATATGATTAGTCCTTTGTGGTTATTTTTACAGTGTATAACTTTTCTTTTGATTATCCATGGTATTTTTGATATGTAGATTTAAAATGTTTTATGTGAAATAATATTGGGAGAGGTTTCAATTTTTTGTTTTGATGATGTTGGACTCTAATGCAGACTGAAATATCTGTCTGAGAACAGTTAGTAAAACGTTAAAAGCAGATGAACGATGTACCACGAGCATCACCGAGGCAACTGATAGTGAAGAACTAGAAGTACAGGATTCGAGGGCCCAGGGTGGTGATTCCGGTAACAGGAGCAGTTTCCCTGCAAGGTGCCTTTGTTCATTCTTGAAGTGGATTGGAGGCTGAAAGATAAGTTTTCTAGATTTAAGGGAAAACAAAAATTAAAATTCAGGGCCTGCCTGAAGTTAGCCAAATTGAAAATGGGGAGATGAGCCTACTACCATACCATTCTCCTTTCTGATGCCAACACACAGGTTATGGAGCATCCAAAAACTGTAATTGGATCTAATAATTAGCCAGAATGATTCACAGAACTCAGGAAAAGCTATTATACTCATAGTTATGGTTCATTACAGTGACAGCAGGCAGTTAAAAATCAGTCACATAAAAAGTGCATGAGGCAGAGCCTGGGTGTTGGTGTCTTCCTTCCATGGAGGAGTTAGGACATGCTACTTTTCTGGAATCAGTGTGTGACAATGCACACAGTGTTCTTCCAACCAGGGAGTTTCGAGTTGTACTATTCAGAGTTGTTTTTTGGGGAGATTCATTACATGGGCGTGATTAATTGATTGTCTGCCTTCACGGATGAACTTAGTTTCTTGGTTTATTGATTCTGTATGACCTAAAGCTCTCACTTTAAATCATATGGTCTTTCTGGCCTGTCTAGCCTTATTCTAATAGTAAAGAAAGTCCCTGATTTATAAAGCTTTGCTTATGACTTTCCAACTATATGATGCTGTGAACCCAAGATGCATTCAGAAGAAACTACACTTAAAATTTGAATCTTGTTCATTTCCTGGGCTAGCAATATGCATTGTGATGCTCTTGATGTTGGGCAGTGGCCGTCAACTACCACTGGGCAGGCACACAACCTCAAGAGCAAACTGGAACTCTTCAGTGTACTGTCTTATGAATCTCTGATGCTCAGTAGATTAGTGTATTAAACACGCTTTCCACTTAAGCTATTTTCAGTTTGTGATGGGTTTGTTGGGAGCATCTACACTGGATTTGGCCATCTCATTCTAAGATATTTTGCATCCAGTACCTGCCCTTAGTACAGACATTCTTATAGAATACAGTAAATGTTATTGTCTAGAAGCCAAGGTCAAGAATTTGACCTGCTTTGGGCAAGGTCAAATTCTTTATTACATAAAGACCCAGTGATGAAAAGGAATCCTGTTAAACCTCCCTCACCTGGAGGCGAGGCCGTGAATGTCTGTACTCTTGGAATTAATGGTGACTGGATTCACAAGAGTCCTCAACCAGATGAAGGCCCTACTATAATTCATATCAATTCTGATAATCACATAACTCATCAATTGCTAGTACTCCTAGTCCTGCCAGAAGAAAGCTCAAATGTCCTTTGAAGGAAAACAGTAAGACTGACACTATTTCTATATTTTAAATATTCAAACTATTTCTACGTTTTAAATATTCAATGAAAGTTACCAAAACCCAAAATAATCAGGCATACAAAAACTCAAGGTAACAAGATCACAATTTAAAACAAATAAATAAATTATATAGTAGGAACAGATCCACAGGGTATTCAGCTAATAGATACAGATAAAGTTAAAAACTAAAATTAATATGCTGTGTATATCCAGTGAACTATAACACGATGTTGAGAATTTTTGCAGAGAACTGGAAGCTACAAACAATAACTAGTGAAAAATTTTAAATTAAGCATACAGTTACAATTTAAAAAATTAAAATGTAAAGTTCAGTGGAAGAGTTTCCAGTAGGCCAATATATGTGAATACAGAATTATTAAACTAAATAATAAAGACAGAAGAAAATACAGAATAAATCGAGACAAAGGTATTTAAAATGCATACACATAAATTTTACAGATGTCACAGTTTAACAGATTCAGAAGCACCTAGGGAGGCAAGCCATCAGGGTTGATATACTTATTCTGTTTCCTTGCTCAATGAGAGGAAGAAATTAAAATTGGGCAAATATTAAAATGATAAGTAGGAACAGTATTGCTTGATGATAGCTGACATAAAAGTTTTTGCTCCAAACTATAAAGTGATTTCCTCAAAACTAATGAGAGTGTGTTAACTTCAAGCTTCAGGATATTCAAGTTTAGCTTTGAAGTATAGAAAAAAAAGTTTTAAAAACTATAAAAATGGTTATTCATATCTTATGGCCACACTTACCATAAAAACTACTATTTTAGAGCTACAGTTTCCAGATTCTTTTCCTTAGTATATAGTTTTCTTATTTCTGTTACCAATGAGAAAAGTTGATATGAGATATTGTGGGTGAAAGAAAAACAGTATTTACTGTTTGCAAGGTTGGTCCAGGGCAGTAAGCAGTTAAGATTCCTGCATGTGGACTGCTCTACTGGTTCAACATGCCAGTCTGAGACCACTGACAGCCCTGGCATGATTGCAGGTCCCCCTGCACTTTCTCTTTCAGCTCATCTTAGCTCTGGGCCATGTGTGTACAGAGGGATGTTAAAGATTCTGGTTCCTTAAGAGCAAGCACATCATCAAGGTTGGAGGTGGTGCTTAGATACTTCACTGCTTTCCTTATGGGTTCCAGCTTGCCCCATCTCTCTGTGCTTCATGCTCTTCCTGATGGCTGCTAATTTGCAGTGACAGTGATTCATTCCCCAGATGCAGAGGCAACAACTTTCTGTGAACTTCACCAAGAACTACAACTGTGGAAGATCCAATCTTGTAAGAAATTCCTTATGACAAATTGCATTTTGCTCCTTATAAAATCCTAACTGAAATTGGTACCAGTGTGGTTTTAGAGAAGTATAACCTTAAGGATGAAATATTTAAATATTTTTTGGTTATTTGGAACACTTTGCTGATTTGATTGTTTGGCTGCATTAATGATCCTATTGTTTGTGGTAAAGGGGACACAGGAAGTTCATGTCATGCAGTGGCAAAAACATTAATGATTATGAGAACTCCTAAAATCAAGTGAATATAGAAGCCAAGACTTTATGACAAGAACTACCTCTATGGTGCATTTTTGTTAAACTAAAGAGAATAATGGATTCTGTTGGTTCCATGCAAGTGCAGTGGAGAACTTGATGAAAGATAGGAAAGAGGTTCTAAGTTTCACCCTTAAATTCTGGACAATGAGGTAGAGTTTTAAATTTTTGATCCAATAAAAGATCTTTAATTCCTTTAAGCATAAGTAAGGATTTCTGAAAAACCAATGTCAATTCTAACCATGACAATGGTTGTTTTAGAAAATAAAAATGAATTTAGCTCATGTTAAACTTAGGGAAGAATTTTACCTCAAATCTGTAAAGGCACATTTAGGCAGATTTCAGTAAAGTTGGAGACTTGAACCTAGATTCTCCTGGATCTTAAATGCCAGTAGAAGTGATCTCTTCTGCCTCTGATGAGGAAGGGTCCTCTCTCTGACTTGAGAATCTGTGGTGGTCATCTTTGGGTTAACAAAGGGAGACATTCTACTTATGCTGTATCCATAACAATTTTTATCACTTTTAGACCTATAACCAGACTCAAGTCCTGGAAGGACATAAGATGAATAGGATCATGAGATTTGCTATTCTAGATATGGAAACATATTGTAGGATGGCTTAGCAAGAATGGAAGACATATAATATTGGATCAGATGGAAGTTTTGGTTTTAATGGGTTAAGTCAAGTGACTAGGAGAACACTGACAGTTTTCTTGGGATGAGAGCTGAACCTTGAACCTATTTTATTTATTTATTTATTTATTTACTTACTTACTTACTTTTTGGTAACAGGGATTGAATCCAATGGTGCTTAAACACTAAACGACATCCCCAGCACATTTTTATATTTTACTTTGAGGCAGGGTCTCGCTAAGTTGCTTAGAGCCTTGTTAAGTTGCTGAGGCTGTTTTTGAACTTGTGATACACCTGCCTCAGCTTCCCGAGTTGGTGGGATTACAGGACGTACCACTGTACGTAGCTTCTAAATGTAGCCTATTCTAAATGAAGTTGAAATGTCACAATTTCCTTGGTGCACTGTAGAGGAATGTATTCAAAGGATAAAGGGGATCATAATCACAGAGAAGATTTATCATAAAAGAAGTCTACCTCATTCAATTCCTCATATTCACTAGAATACCCACAGATTATTTCCTTCACTAAGGCTCTGAGTAATATATTCAGGGGGAGATAACAGCATGCTTGAAGGTCTCTGTGCCTTTCTCTGTAGGAAAATTTGCATCAGTGGTACTGCCACTGAATGAGGATACTTTATTTCAATAAGAATGATGACTTTGATGATTCTGGGATGGTTATGGTCCATTTTACAGTGAGCTCAGTGAATTCCTGAGCCAAACCAGTAGTCATTTCTTTATTTCTGGAAGTCTTATTAGAATATATGTGCTCAGCATCTAGCAGAATGCCAGAGGCAACTTGGATATGCTTATTATGAGAGTTACCATAAATTGTTAGTAAACAAAGCAAAAACAGTTATCAAAATGCTTTGGTGTTCAATGATTTTGGCTAATTTATCTCAAAACTGAAATAGATGGGCAGCTTATCAAGTATTAATTGACACATATAAATGGGAAGTCTCTAGATCTAGAGAAGAATCCTAACTTGAATCACCATAGTAGACAGTTGCAATCTCTCAAAAAAAATTCTGACTTGATTCATTCCCCAAATCCAGAACAATTTAAATGAAAGGGATAAGTTCCTTGAAGAAGAAGGCTGGCACACAGTTAAAACAATTATCCTATAAATCTTCCTCATTTTCTTTCCCAAATGACCTGCAGCTATTTACCACAGGTAACTACACTGAGAAGGAGATACGAAAGGAATTGGGGGAAAGGGATTATTGGACACTGGTAATAAATTGCCACTGATAGTTAAAAACTGAAACCCCCAGTATTGGTTTGATTAAGAATTTACAGAATTCAGGTGGTTGATAAAGTCTTGGTTATGGTCCATTTTACAGTGAGCTCAGTGAGGTCCTGAGTCAAACCTATGGTTATTTCTTCTTGTCTGGAAATCTTATTAGAATAGATGTTCTCAGCACTAGCAGAATGCCAACATTCCACTTCTTCTTTCATCACAGATCTTACTTATAGAATAATTTTATTTCTTCTTAAAGGAGCGTGAGACCATTATGTTAAAAGGTCAAATGGAATCTGCTATAACTGCCTCTGTCTTCAAAATAGAAAACAGAAGTATACCACATCCTGGAAGTTTAGCAGAATTAGAGCCATCATAAAAAATCTAAACGATGTACAGTATGGTGGATTTTATCACATCCCCATTCAACTCCCCTCTTTGATCTAAACAGAAGATAAGTGGTTCTTGTAAAATTACAGGGGGTTGTCAAAAAACCAATCAGGTGGCAACTTCAATTACAGACACCGTTTCAGATGATATGGAGATGGATGAGATGGAGCAAACAGGCAATATCTCTAGCACCTGGCATGTGCCAATTGATGTTGTTTTGAATTACATATGCTATCGTTATGTTTCGAACTGTTTGCTTTTTCCTGGAAGGGCCAGAAAATATACTTTCATGGTCCTACACTATGACAAAATCAGCTTTTCTATCTCGTTGTCATAATCTCATCCACTGATGCTCTGATGACGTCTCCATTTCAGAACATCACTAAACCGTTCAATTAATGATATAATTCTCATTGAGTGTAGTGAGGAAGAAGGAACAGCCTCTCTAAACACATTGATAGCATACATTTCTGCAAGAGTAAAGGATATAAATGCCACAGAAAGTCAGTGGTTTGTTACTTCAGTGAAATTTCTGGACTCCAAATGTCTAGAACATATGAAGATAAGGTTTTTGGGCTGAAAGATATTGGTGTATCTGAAAATGGATTCCTGCTTGTGGAACTTACTAATTTCCCACAATCTCCATTACCCTTCAGTAGATCACAGGAGAGAATAGCGAAAAAGTCTTGGAGATTCAGTTGCTGGGCTAGCTAAGTGCCTCACCTTGTAGATCTGCAATAATGTTCCCAGAAGATGCTGTAAAATTAGTAAGATATATTTGATCCTGTTCTCCCACAGTGAATATTCATAACTCAGCAAAGGGATAGTAAAATTGTGTGTTATGCTTTCATTTTTGTCTCCAGAAAATGAACTTCCTTTTCTCTCCTCATGTCTTTGGGGCCTGCTGTTTGACATGTGGCAGTTTCTTAGGAATGAACTACTCTACCAGGGGCATAGCAATTACTTTTATTATTTTTAAAATGTATTCTATATAAGTGTAATTGTGTATATTTGTGGTTACCATGATGAAATGGAATATATATAGATAGTACAATTGTTTCTTGGGTTAGGCAGACTAACATGTCATGTCTATCACCTTACCTAGTTACTTTTTGTTTGTTGTATTAAATTAGGAGTTAGGACTATCACTTGGGCACTTTAGAATTCTCATGATAGGGGATGCACTGGCAAAGAATGGGGTTACTGAACTCTCTGAGAAAATGGATGGTGAGTCTTAAGGAGAAATTACATTGTTACTTGTGGGGCAAAGAGATATGTGCCAGAAATAAAGTTCACATTCTGGGCATTCTCATGTTCTGCTTAAAGTTAATGAAATGCCTTTACTCCATATAAGCAGAATTGCTAAAGCTCAGACCTTTGAAGAATCAAGGTTTTGGTCATTCTCTTGCTCAAGGAATCATGACTCCTTAAAGAGTTGTTGAGTGTAAAGAAAATATGAAATTATTAGTAATTATCAGCTATGCCTTAATTTCTGAGTGCTGCTTCTTTATATTGGTGCCTATACAAATATAGGCACTTATTGATTCCTTTTTCTTTTTTAATTCTGCATCCACACAATTCAAAAGAAAGAATTTTAATAGTACTTAAGCTTACTTACCATTTAAATTGTACTCTAGAGAGTAAGTAATGAACAATGCATGAAAAAGAGATAAATTGACATTGGGACTTTAATCCTTTTTTGGAAAGTGTGGTGGACTGAATTATGTCCCCTTGAAACCACATGCTGACGTCCTAACTCCAGTGTGATGGTAATTGGACAGGAAATTTGAGTGAGAAGGGGTTATAAAAGTAGGGCCTTCATTCTTATGAGTGAAGTGGCATTTTAAGAGGAAGAATGAGAGTGAAATCACATCCTCTCTGCCTGTCATACACAAACCAGTAAGAGAAACCTTAGAGGGAACCAAATCATCTGGCACACTGATCCTGGAAGTTCCAGCCTCAGAATTGTGAGAAATAAATATCTGTTGTTAAAGTCGCATATCTTAAAAGGGAGGGTTGGTGTATCTTTGATTTTATGCAGTTCTTTTGCACTATATCATGGGAGCTTAACTTTGCATTTATTTTTCTTTGGAGTTAAGAAAGGTTAAAAGATATATGTATGCATCTCAAATCAACAAAGAGTAAACTGGATTGACACCCTGCTCAGTCGAATAAGCTAAGTGAAACCATATTTCCTAGAGTTTTACTCCCTGCATGGTTTCAAATTATTGTTGACAAGAAAAAATTTGATACCTGGAAAGCAGAATTTTTTTTAGAAGTATATAGAGATACAATTGAGGGGGAAACATTATCAAACCATCAGTAACCAATGTATGTATACTTTGTTATCCAGGGATAATGCCAAAACATGGATGACCACCTTGGGTTTCACCTGTTGCAGTTTCCCCCAGAAGAACTCATGCGTTAAATGGGTAACTCGTGGAAGAATGACATCAGCTTCTGGGATGGTTCCCCCATATTCCCACTCTCCAGTCTCTTATGAGTTCTTTCTACACTCTCCCCCTACCCATTCCCCTCCCTATGCCTCTAAGTATCCTAGGGAGCCATCCCACTATCATTCTGAGAATCATACAATTTGAAGTTATTGTTAGGTTAGCCATTTACCCTACTGCTTCCCCATGTATTCTAGCTTCCACAGATGAGAGAAACCATTCAGCCCTTCAGTCTCTGAGATTGGGA